>CAMOHE010053228.1:30033-62585 GCA_946598075.1 Artocarpus hirsutus | reverse complement strand
GGGTTTTGCTGTCGTTTCATAAAACCGCGTCTGAAATATATATTTGCACGACTCGTGATCGGAGAACGCCGCGTTCATCAATGTGATGTGGAAAATGGGAAACATAATAAAAAACAAAATAAAAAAAAAAAAGAGAGAGAGATTAAAAACTACAAGGAATTTCATACAACAGTAAACCATAAAAAAAGTGTGGCAATCCGTTGGTCAGTATTTATATAAACTGGTTCCGCACAGATGCGACATATTCTGACATAGTTAACACAAATACGGCTCATAATAAGCCATTTTTAATTCAATTTAAGAAACGTTAACCACTTGCAACCCGTCAACGACTCGTAACTCCTTAACGATTTGCAACTTGCCAATAGCATGTAATAATCCGCACTTATTCGTAACTTTTTTTAGGTTTGAATTTATTTTAATATAACATAAAAACAAATATAAAACATATTTCTTTAAGATTAAATGAGTTCCATACTACAACAATAAAAATTTAAGTTCTAAAACTCTTTAAAAACATTCAACAAAATAACAAGTCTAACAAAATAACAAGTCCAATAAAATTTAAAAAAAAAAATCTAAAGTTATCAAGCTAAAATCACCTCATTATTATTCAAAAGTTAAAATCAGTTTGGTTTGAAGTTTGGTATGAGATTATAGTCAAGGGAAATGGCCAATCGACTAAAGTCAAATCCTCCTAGTCGAGGGAACATACAACACGGTCTAGATTAAGATCTAGCTGAACACCTATCTACCTTCCACTGATAACAATGGAAAAGACAAATAAATTAAAATTGGAGGTAAAGAGACCACCTCTATTATAACAATAACAAACCAACAAAACACACAAAATAACATGCGTCTAAATGATGAAAACATGACCAATTTTATTTGATAAACGCAAAGCATAAAACAAATAGGGAAGACCAAACTATTGACGATGAAGACACCGGTGGTAAGCCGACCACAATCGAATAAGGACAAGGACTTCATAAACCTACCTAAAAACCGATGGACTCCTTTCCACCAACCTAATAAAATGACACCGCCAAGGCTCCATCTTCCTGTTAAGGCCAAAGGAACACCAACGTAAACTCAATCAAAACCTCCAGCCTATGGAGCAAGAAGGTGCACCTCTACTAAATCTGCTTGTTGGACCATTAGGCTACCAATGACAACCATTGGAGAAACCCACGAAAAAGCCCCCTCCACAAAGCCACGAACATTTCCACAAACCCCAAGTGTATAGATTTACCTCTGGAGAAAACGACGCTACAATTTTAGGCCATACCCTTAAAGGGCCGTAGTCTAGGAAACCATTCGAAGGTGATGCTAGACTTCAGTCCCATGACCATCTCCAAAGAGGCTGCGCGCTTATATAAAAGAGAAAAAGCAAAGGTTTTTTTTTTTTTTTTTTTTTTTTGCGCGGGTGGAAAATAAGCAGTTTGACAATTTGAAGTGTGAAATTGTTTTTAAAAAATTGGTCAACAAATCGTTCCCCTTTATTGTTGTAAACAATATCACAATAATACATTAAGTTTTCCTCTTTTTTTGTAACAATTTGAAGTGTGAACAATCTTACATTAACTTAATAATATTCATTTTTTATTGCTTTTATATTTTTTTTTTGAAATTATATTTAAGTAATTTAATGACACTGATATTTTTTATTGTTTAAGTTATATTGTAATTAATTAAGTGTAATATTAATTTTTTAGCAACTCAATAATGAGAAAAATGAGGAGATTGGTTAAAAAAATTAAATGCATGATAATGTCTACTTGGAGGGTATTTTTAGATTTTTAATATATACAATTTAAAAAAGGACATATAAATAATATTTGTAAATAATATTTGTAAAATGAGACTGATTTTAATTCACCTCTGAAAAAGGATCAAATTGAATTATTTTTACTAATAAGGTGTTAAGGAAATGTGGTTAGAACCAATAGTTAGAATCAAAATTGGTTAAAAATATATAGCATGTAAGAGCTTTATACTATAGTAAATTATTACTTTTTTACAGTAACATGTAAAAGTTTTTCATTGTTTGTTGGTTAGGTTAATTATATAACCATGACTTATAGTTTTAATTATTTTTTAATTTATCTATTTATCTTTAAAAGCTAAAAAGGTATTCTTTAAATTTGAAAATTTTGTTTCAATTTTATTCCCTTGAAGCCTTTTGGATAAAAAAAAAAATGAAGATAAGACAAAGATATTCTTAATTAGGTCAAATTTTTTTTCAAAATATACATTTTTATTCTTAAGAAAATATTTTAATACTCAAAAATCCATAAAAACTTAAGATTTTTGTTTTGAAATTTGGTATTTTGTTTTAGGATCTTTAACGATTTTAAATCTATTAAATATTTTTTTACAGCTATTTAAAGGTAAGTATGTTGTTTTGCCTAATTTTTCTATTTATAGAGATGAATTGAAATAAGTTTCTTAAACTCAAAGGATGCATATTTACAGCTATTTAAATCTATTAAATATTTTTTACAGTTATTTAACGGTAATTATGTTGTTTTGCCTAATTTTTTTATTTATAGGGATGAATTGAAATAATTTTTTAAACTCAAAGGATGCATGTTTAGTTTCTCCAAATATAAGGATAAATTAAAAAATAATTAAACTTAAGAGGTATAGCAATGTAACCATCAATTTATTGGTTAGAAACAGCCAAACACCTTAAAATTTTTATAGAAAACTACATGTTATGTTACAATTTTAAAAACTGTTTTTATTCATGACACATTTAGTGGGTGTTTGGAAGATGGTGGGAACCACTTTTACTGTAGCATGTGAGAACTTTTTACTATAACAATTTTTTATTATTATTACTGTAGCATGTGAGAACTTTTTACTGTTTATAACTGAGATTGTGGTGAGAACCACTCACGCCAAAACAGCCCTTTAAAATAATTGTGTCATATTATTAGTTATATTGTTTGTTTAAATTGTACTATACTCAAACATTTACTATATTTATATATATATATAAAAGAGTTTCAACGACATGTATCAAAATTCCCCAAAATTTTATCCCTCCCCTAAACTTGCAAGTAGATGGGCTAGGACCCGTTTTTGTGGGCCCAGTAAAACCCACGGGCAGAACTCCTCCTCGGGCAAAAACATAGTCCGAAACCTGGCAAGAGCGAAAAAAGTGCAAACCTCACCATCGACTTCCACCGAGGGCGAGGAGTGAGTGGGGGTTTTAAGCCAAGCCATTTTCGATCATCAAGCTTCAAAACGAAAACCCATTTTCAATTTCTTCTCTTTTTTTTCTTTCTTCTTCGTAATTTCTCTCAGTGCTGATCTTTAGCGGCCATGGAGAGTGATCTGAGGCTTCGGTTGGTGTTTGAGGACTGTAAAATGCTGAGCAAGTCGCAGAGAAAGGAAGGACTGAAACGAAGCTGGGTTCTTCTGAAGCCACACCACCATGAGAGCATCTCCGAAGTCGCCGATCATCTCCTTCGCATTTTCGACCTCGACGACTCTTGCCCAGATGGCCTCGTCCTCTCTGTAAGACTTCTTTCAAGAGAAAACCTCTGATTCCTCGTCTTAGATCACCCAAACCCAATGAAAATGGGAAATAGGAAGTTTCGCAATGGGTTTTGTGTCCATGCAGCTTTTTTTTTACTCTCTTTTTTCCTTTATTTTTTCTCGGCGTCCAAACGGAGTATTATGGGTTTTTTTGGGTAGCCTTTCTGAAATATAATGGTTTATTTTTGCCACGAACCTTTTTTATATTATTGTGTGACTCGCCAGTGTTTAGTTTTTCTGCAAGTTTAATATGAATTTTGACAGTTCATTAGCATTCCAAACACGGGGTTTCTTTTATTTTTTATTTTTTCCTTTTTCCTTTTTTTTTCTTGTATAATTGGTTCAAAACATATTTTGGATTTGTTTTTTTTTTTTTTTTCTTTGCAGATGGATGGCTTTGTGTTACCACCTTTTGAATCCACGTCCATTTTGAAGGAAAAAGATATTATCCGGTCAGTTCATACCTTTTTTTTTTTGCCTTATCCGGCTGTTGATTTACATTGCATTATTTTAGCAGAAAAATAGTTGGTCTTATTTCTATTGCATGTTTCTACAGCGTAAAAAGAAAAAAGGGTTCCTCTTCCACTGAACTTATTGGAGTTGGTGATGGGAGAAAGTCTTTTCATGTTGAGGAAGTGGTGGAGCAGCAAAATGTGGTTGCAGGCATGAAGCTTCTGGCTAATGAGGAGTTTGCAAAGGAGAGTGGAGGGTACGAGAGCGAGAGCGAAAGCAAAGGTGAAGAAGACAAACCGGAAAAGTTGGAAGATAAATTACATTTAGACAACACCCCGGAGACGAAAGTTGTTTCCAAGAAGAGGAAGGCATCAAAGAAACTAAAGAGGTCAAAGTACGTATTAGGATGCGGAAACTGAATTTAATGATTATTATATCTTTCCTTTTATGTTACCAAAGTATGCATCTTTTCCTACATTTTGAATTCGTTTATTGTTTTCCAGTGACAGGAAGAAAAGAAAGAAATGTTCTACCGTGGAAGAATGTTCAGGTACTCCGGAAGATGTTCAGAATGAGGTGCAGCCAAAGAAAAATGAGAGTTCTCACCAACATATACTCCTTCTAGAGAATACTCCTGTTAAGAACGACAAGCCACTTAATACAAATGGTGAACTAGACTATTCGAGTGCCTCTGAAAGTGATGACAGAACGAATAGTATTAACGTAGTCGCTCCAATCGAAAAGAGGTAGTTTCATGGTGCTTTTATTTATGACATGATCTATGATATGTGAAGTTTTTTCCCCAAATTACTTTCTTGCTATTTTGTAGGTCTTTTGAACTGCAAGAGAAAGGTAAAAGGGGTGTTGGTTCGTCTCATCCACATGATGGAACTAAAAAGGTTGTTAACTACCACTTTGAACTTTTGTCGAAACATTGCCTTTTATAAACATCTTTATTCAATATTGTTGTAACTTTGATAGCACCTTATATGAACATTCTGCAATGGACATTAACTTTGGTACAAAATAACATAAAGAAGGCAAAGTGCATGACCTTATTAAAAAACTCATTAAATTGATTAAAAGCCGATCCCCTCAGGGCTCATGCAAGTAAGAAGTTTGAACTTATATCCATGTAGCCAAACCTAGAACTAGAAAAAGTAAGGTAGGTAGATGCTCTTTACCTGCATGATGTTTACACATTTACGTCTTTTGTTTTTTTCTTATTTTCCACATTTGATTTTTTTTTTGTCATTATATAGTTTTGAAACCATAAGTACTAATTCCTGTAATGTCATTCTTATTCTTTCAATCAGGGCCCTAGTAGAAGCACTCTACGTAAAAAAGCCAAAAGGAAATGGTTGAGAGAACAAGCAAAAATGAAAGAAAATGAGGTAATTGGGTTTCGTGATGGAAACAGATGAAGCATTTTTATGCTTAGTGTTATTGTTATAATTAATCATCCTTTGCACGCATAAACATGATGCGAAATACATAAAAGTACTTTTCATACATGTAAAAAAATAAAAGATAAAAAGTTGCGCACAAGTGGATCATACACGTGCAAGGTCTCGCATAGTAATGGAGTTGCACGTGTAAAATTCCATGCTCTTTTTTTTTTTTTTTTTTTCTGTGTCTAAATTATGGAAATGTGAACAAGTTAAACCTATGATTTCATTGATGCATTGAGGTTGGCGTTACAGATTTCTGAAAACTGCCTTTATGCTTTAGAAGGTAAATCTGTCTCCCTTGCTCATTATGTTCAATTTTCAGCTACATCAAACACAGCTACACAAAACAGACAATGGCCAAACATCTGCCAATGATAATTGCAAATTTGCTGAAGAACCTCAAGAACCAGATAAAAGTGACTGTGCAGAGGGTGATGTTGTCCCTGTAGTTGTTAGGCCAGGACACATTCGCTTTGAGTCCTCTGAAAAAGGTATACATTTTGTTAGAAAGTTGGATGTAATTTTTTTCCTCTCTTTTAAGTAGCAATGTCAGTTCATTCACTGAAATTTCCCTGTTAAGTTCTTATCATGCTACCGAAATTATATGATAAACGTACTTGTTACAGTGGATGCAGATCAACCAATTCGGCAGCCTGAAATTTCAGTGGTATTTTCGATGCTCTCTTTTCTTTCTTGTAATAACTTTCTGTTGCCCACAATCTAATTTGCTGCTGTCTTTTCCTATGTCGTCACACAAACATTTGACATGGTGCGCAAGTTCGTTAATGATTATCAACTCTTGGTTGCTTACAAGTGTTTTAACTTCTATGAGTCAATCCTTTTTAGTCCCTTTGGTTTTTCTGCAAATTTATTTTCTTTAATTATTGTTTCAGGAAAATTTCCAGTGGAATGGAATAACAAGCAAGAGAAAAGGACAAAAATGGGGTAAAGAAAAAACTGTGTTCCATGAAAGGAATGATCAGAAAAAGCGTAAGCAAGAGTCTTCTGAGGTGATGATTATTGAAAAAGTGACGACTGTAAATGGTGCCATGGACTTTGATAAGCTTAAACCCTGTACCTCTGTGCCTCAGGTTCGTTACCTTATCCTCTAATTTTGCTTGAACGCTTCTAGACATTTCTTTGGTAAAGCCGTAAAGGAAAGGTAAAATAATTTGGCAGTGAGGTTTTGGCTGTCGAGACCATTTAATCTCCTCTCCTCTGCCTCCTCCTCTTGGCAAATTCAGCTTTTTACTACTTCTAAACATCGTTTGGTACGGCCACTTGTTGTTTTGGAGAGCTTGTGGCATCGATAAACATATACAGCAAGTTGAGATAGTAGAATGCTTTCAACACAAAATGAGAGGGCCTGTCGACTATGGTTGTCATTTATCATTTCCAACAAATCTTTATTTTGAGGGTGATGGGGTTTTCAATGTATTGCAGGAAGGTGATACAGTGGCATATCGTTTGATTGAGTTGTCGCCATCCTGGACTCCTGAGCTATGCCCGTTCCGGGTATGACTCTTTTTTGCTGGTAGCCTAATATATTAACTTTATTAGCAATTCTTTTGCCAAGAAATAAAATACCGTACATCCGAGCTTATGGTGAACACCAAGTGTACTGGATAACAAGGCTACTTTTTCTCTAGGTTGGAAAAGTATCAAAGTATGATCCTAAATTGGAGAGGATTACACTCGTACAAGTTCCAGAGTATCCAATTGTTTTTGAGCAGCACGGGGACGAGGCGTCTGCAGCAAAACCAGAAACATCTATTTATGGGGAAGATGGCTCTTTAGAGGTACTCAGCCTTTCTCTTTTTCTCCGAACATGCATAAACTTTACAATTGCTACAGACATCATCAACAATCTTACTAAAAGAAATGACATCGCCTAGGCCTGGTAAATTTTCATGGTTTAGTTTAATGCTCCCATCATAGGCTGCGATTCAATTTTAACGACATCATATTATCTTTTGACACATTGTTAGAATATCCCATACTTTGATATCTTGAATCTTCTTCCTAATGTTAGATATATAAATAGCTAAATCTTTTCTTTGTACTTTTTTTTTAATTCAATATATTACGTTTCTTGTTCAAAAAAAAATCTTGGTATATTACAGCCCTGTGATTTTGTTGTATTCATACTATAAACTCCGTATAGTAACGACCAAAGCCTGTGTACTGTTTCTGATTCTTGACTGCATGGCTCTAACAACTGGTGCTCCTCTGCAGATAGATTATTCGTCGCTTGTCGATGTTAGAATTATCAAGCATGGCAACTTGAGCGCAGCCAAATCGGTCACTGCTGGGGTCAGCCAAGTTGCTTTAGGAGATCAAGGCCGTGCGTCAAGCTCTAGGCAAAAGTCCAAAAAGGAACCCAAGGGCAAGGAACCTGTGGCGGCCCCCCAACGAGGTATTGTTTATATTTACTTGGCGAGTCAGATTACAAATGGGATATTTAAGGTTGTTGAATTTGATTTGACTTTCATGGATGAACTTGACGTTCTGTTCATGTTTTGTAGCAAATGGGAAGGCAAATGTGTGGGATGAAATCTGCGAAGCATTGAATGCAAAGAAGGCGCAGCTATCCCAGGTAGATAATTGGACGAAGAAAGGGGGTTCATCTAGTGGCTCATGGTCGTATAAGGCCTTAAGGGGTAGTGCACTGGGCCCAACAATGGCCCGCTTGAGAGCCCAAAATGAGATATGATTCGGTAAGACGCCCTTAAATGGCACAAATCCTCTCATTTAAAAAGAAAAAAGAAATCACTTCTATTAAGTTTGATGTAGCTTTTGAAGTTGGTAAGCAAAGAAATGGCCAAGTTTTGTTTGTATAGTATGGTTGGCATGTTTTTGGTTTACTAACTAATGAGTTCAATGGTTGAAAGCTTCTTTCATTGATCAACTGTCTCTGTTCAAATACCTACTTTTGGTTTTGAATAGTTGATATGGATCGGGAAAATTTATTATAACATGTCAAAAAAATAGAGGAAAGTCCAACTTTTTTTCCCCATTGGTTGTATTTATCATACTCTTGTTTGAATTGAAAAAAAAAATGGAAGAAAAATTTTGAAGTGAAGGTCGGTGAAAGTTGTGGGGGTTTTTTATACAAGTTGTTTTGGAGGCTTTTCCTTTTTTGACGGTCAGATGGAATATTTGGGTTGGTATGAAGAAGTTGGGTTAGCATTGATTGAATATTGAAATATATATATATATATATATATATATTTTGAAAAAGAAAAAATATTGAAAAAGCGACTCGATTATTTATTGCGTTCAACGAACTGATCCTAATTGAATTGGACCGGTTTAGTTCTTAGAGCAGCTAGTTCTGAAAAGAATGGCTTTGTTTGATTATTGTTATTAATGTGTAGACTACAATTTCATTTCTTGTTTATGTACCACAAAGATATCAAATGGATAGAAAATAAGCAATTGCTAACTCAACGTGGTGCAAAGGCCAAGTGGTACAACGACCTGTGAGACCAAGCAAACGCACTCGAAATCTCCTAATTTTCGGTCTTCAGCATCGAATCGATCATATTATGTCACATTACTTTTTTTAAAATTTTCTACTCTTTTTTTTCACCTGTTTGTTTCGTTGATTTGAACCATAATTCAAATCTTTTTAGTATGGTGCCTTTATTTACAAAAATTTAAATTTTTGTTTAAAGTTATGAACTAAACAAGCACTTATCTTTTCAATTTTTTTTAATTAACGTGGCATAATGATAGCGAATCTGAAACCCTACCAAATGATTAAAATGGCTTTTTTGTTTGAATGACAAATAAAAAAAAATTGCCTCACAAATTCTTTTAAACTATAGCCATAGGAAATGGATCATGATACCGCATCGATAGAAGATCAACACATTCTCGAAAGTGTTCCTATCCTCAAGGCTATGACATGACTCCTTTGTTTATAAGGTTCTTAAATCAAATATTGGTATCAATATTTGACTTAATAACCTAAGCAAGAAGTTCTTAGGTTCAATGGGGGACGCAAAGACAATACAATACTGAGGACTTTGTATAAGATTTATTAGAGGTTCTGTTGGTGGGCCCCATGGGGTTACGAAGTTACAACTTTTGACGTAGGCAGCTATTTTTACATTTTTCCAAAGCAAAGAAGAGGGAGAGAGAGAACAAAAGAGCAAAACAAAGTTGGCTTTGTTCATTTATTTAAACTATCACTACCTCTATTCGAAATAGCGACCCCCTTTGGGCGTGCTGCTTTATGTAGACAAAGGTAGATACACAAAGGCATAAAAATTACATGGTAAATAAAAAAAAAATCCGAATGATACTATTTCTGTTCAAAAACAGATTCGTGGAAACTAATCTTACTTACTTCTACTTAGTATTTGCCATTTGCTTTACACAGAAGTTGTTCTCTATACATGTTTTGGCGCAATAATAGCTCATATTTCTCCCCACACATCACACAAGCAGATATTCTGCTGCCCGGGATGCCCACTCACCTTCGCAACACATTACATTAGGCGTAACCTCCACCGGCAGAAAAGTTCTCTCAACGACGATCGATCTTTCCAAAGACCAGTCTTAACCATGTCCTCTGTCCTCTGTCACTTCAAATGCTAAGCATCTGAGATGGTTTAGAAACTGCTCTGGCTCCTCGCCTTCTCTTACTACCTGAAAACACTGAGCATCATCTTACCAAGGGAATCGGAAGCAGGACATTGATTTAAAAACCTAATCCATTATCATCCACAAAAATGACAACAAAATGCTTTAACAGCATCAGAGAGGAATAGGAAAGATATATTATTGTCAAGAAATGAGGTTATATTCCCATTAGACATCTAAAGCCTAAATCATTAATTTGCGTAGGAAAATGTTGTTCAAGACTCAAATGGACACTTAGTGCCAAATTATCAATTTGTGCTCCGTTAAAAACTCCACCAAGTGGAACAATTACTTTGTTATATTTCAATATGAATATCGCTATTGACTTATGATGTCTTAAAGGAAGTTATTCTTTTTCATCCTAAATCAAAGAGGGTATAATATCATTGAGTGTTTAAGCCATGACATGAAACCGGAAAAAATGGGCAACGTTTATAAAGTAAAGAATTACCTGGACAGGAGTATCTAATGGCAAATCCATTCGACGAAGTATGTCGAGTGCAATCGTCTGGCAAAGAAGATCACCACTCTTGAGCACGTCGCCGTGATTTTGCTCTTTCATGTTCAACGTTTCACGGCCCAACCAGAAAGTTAACATCTGAGGACTTTTCCTGTCCATGCTCGCATCTTGAGCTAACAAGACATAAGCTGATCCGGGGTCGAGTTCGTTAACGTGAGCGCCCTCAACTTTACTCAAAGAAGGCCACTTGTATAAAACCGGCCTCACCACTTTTGTAGCCTCTGCAATTATTTCAGCTGAAAAAAGATCAGTTTTACCACTCACTTCTTTTTCCTCAATCTCACTTCTTATTTCGTTTCCAGGATCAAAGATAACCGCGTCTAGCATTACCTCTTCTCTATTGCCTTCATTTTCTGATGGACTATGATCAGAATCCTTCATCTCGTCATCGTCTAGGTCAGGAGTAGAAAAGGACCATGACCGTACCAGCTTTCTTGGAGCTTTAGGAGGTTCATCAACCGAGGGTAATAACATCCGAGGTGGGGGATTACTCCCTCTACGCTCAGCAATAGAAGGCGTAATACCTTTGGATGGCAAAGATGCAGTTTGGATTCTAAAAGTATGATTAGCATAAAATTCCTCCGGTGGCGTTGGGGAAGTTTCTTTTTGAAGCATGAAAGAATTGTACAACAGAGAAATTTTCTTAATTGCCAATGGATCTGTCGAGTCCACGCCGGACGGCGAAGGCTGTCTAGACGACAGGTTTGACAAGTCTGACCAATTAGAAGACGACGGTGAGAAAGAAAACGAACTTGCATAATCAGAGGTAGAAGGTGAAATCATAGGGGACTTGGAACTGAACTTAGGACTGTTGTCTGGAAAACAAGAAAAAGAATCTGGTGACCCACAAGAAGGCGGTGATAAAGGATGAGAAATATGATCCGACGTCTCTGCTTGTTCAAAAGTATGCGGTATCCTATCGGGGCTTCCATTTGGAAAACATTCGAAGGAATCTGGCGACCCGCATAAGTGGGTTGGAGGTGACAAGGGTGATGAAAGATCAACCTCAGAAACCTCGGAAACAGGCTGTTCTTCCTCTTTAAGGCTATCTAAAGACAAGGGTGATGAAAGATCATCCTCGGAAACAGGCAGTTCTTCCTCTTTATGGCTATCTAAAACCATGTCCGACACATCATCGGCCCGATTAGTCTTACAATCCAGTTTGGAGGATGTGACAAATGTGACGAATTCTTTCGTGACGCCTGTTGCAAACTTCCGTCTCAATATGCTCCATCCATTCTCCCTTGCAGGAAGGCAAGTTTCTGATCCAGCACTTGATACTGAGAAAGGAGGCACAACCCCACCTGCAAGTGCCTTGTGGAAAATTTCAAAGTCCAGATCGTATTCATCTACCTTCATCTCAAGGACCCCGGTATGAATAATCGTTGCAACCTTATTGCTTCCAGGAGACCCAGATTCTTCCTCTTCAGCCTCCACCTTGGTGCAATCCTCTGCTACGGATTGTCCACCCGCTAGAGCTTCCCAAAATTCTGGAGGCTCTTTGCCTTCTTTAACTTTCACTATTGGACCCTTAGCCCTCTCATACCTAATGACCTGAAAGGCGGCTGCGTCTGCATTGTTCGACATCACACAGTTGCAATTCTTCCCAGTCCAAACATACAGAGCAGAAGGAACATGGACAACAAACGCCCCGCGAGAATCAAGTGCTTGAACACCCGGATGGCTTACGGTTTTCGGTACAAGGTGTAGAGGGTCATATGGAGAATGCGGGGCCATTCGATACATCCTCAACATTGAATTCGGGCTAGCAGGAACAGCATGAACACGCTTCTGGCATTGCTGAAGTTGACAAGCGAACCCCAAATTCGGATTAGTAACACCTCTTGCAGCCTTCACACACTGAAAAGCGTCTTCAAAGCTCTGGCCTTCCCTCCACATGAGGTAGGCAATGACCAGAGCAGTCGATCTCGAAACTCCCTGGCAACAGTGCACAAAAACCCGCCCGCCCTGCTCCCGAACATCCTCAAAGTAATCAAATACATCATAGAGAATACTTGTGATATCCTCAGATGGGCTATCCTGCAACCAAAGTGTCTTATACACAAGGTCAAGCTTGAAATACTCAGGACAAACAAAACCAACACAGTTAAGCACATGTGTGATCCCATTCTGCCTCAAAATCTCGCGATTCTTAGCGACGGCTTCGCTTCCCAAGTAAATATGATCAGCAATTCGTGAGCACTCCTTATCAAAAAAGGCAAGCTTATCCCTCTTAAACTGAAACTCTCTCCCAGTCTGTTCGGAATTATTCGAGTTCTCGGACGGATTAAGTGACCCCCTCGGGGTTTGAGGATTAGGCCAGACCCCAAGATCATCAGAACCAGGCCTTGGCCACTCCTCAACATTACGCCTGGTGATTGAAAGTGGTGGCAAAAAGGACCTAGCCTTAGCGTTGGTCTGTGGTCTTGGATTAGCGTTGGTCTGTGGTCTTGGATTAGAATTAGAACAAGGCTTAGTTGGTGAGCGGTCAGTCCAAGAAACTGACCGCAAATACCTCCTCCGGGCAGCTCCGGCAAGCCGGTCATTATTATCTTCCTCACCAAGCATCTCAATGATAAAACTTTTTTGCAATGAAAAATACAAAGGAAAAACTAATAGTTACCCATCAAGCGAAGTATCCAGGAAGGGACATAGAAAATACCAAATTGCGATTTTGGCGTTAAATAAGGTAGTATTGAAATATTGTTAGTCTCGACTCTTCCTTCTCTAACCTCTTTTCCCACCTAAAACCCTTGACCCCCTCTATCTCTATGTCTCTATGTCTCTTTCTCTCTCTAAAAACTTGTACTTTTCTACCTCGATGATGGTTTTTTTCTTTGAGGAAGAAAATTCAAATACGAAAATGACCCAGTAAAACTCCACAGCTGAGCTATTATAGTGGGGCACCAGAAGAAAGCGAAGGACAAAGTGCAAATAGAGAGAGAAAAATTAAAAAAAAATAAAAAAAAAGGAAAACGGGAGATAATTAAATACAGTCGAACTTGTTGTAGAGAGACTTACATGAATACGAATAAGAAGAAAAAAGAGTGGCTTGAGGGTTGTATCAGTGAGGTTTGAAACCCTAGAAGGAAGGATAGAGATAGAAGAGAGTGAGAGAGAGACTGAGTTTGGTGGGAGCGAGTTGGACTGAGTCAGTCATCCAATAGGTTAGAAGTCGTTGAGCTGGTGGTTCTCCCTTTGTTTTGTACTTTGTAGACTCGGATAGAACCGGTCAAAGTGCTACGTCATCATGAACACCGATATTAAGCCATGCATGTCAATTCTTGTGATGTCATTTATACCCTGAGAGGTGATTTTTTTTTTAAATCTTTCCTTTTTTTTTTTTTTGGGTAAGAAAGCACTCATCAATATCCACATGGATCATTCATGGGAGAGAGAGAGGTTGGTTTTTTTTTTTTTCCTTTTTTTTTCCTTTTTTAAGGAAAAAAGTGAAAATCAATAAATTAATTCAAGAATTTTTTGGTACGTATACGGGTATGAAATACCATGCACAAATTAAAGTCGAGTTAAAAAAATGTAATGGTGTGTTTGTTTAATGTTAAAATAATGTAAGAATGGGTAGAAATGAATGAATTTTTTGTTATTACATACTTTTAAAATTATTGTTACAAAGATCAATAATGTTTGTTTTATAAGGTGTTTGAAAAAACTCCAAATTAAAACAAAAAAATATTTATAACATCTAAAAGAACACATTATAAAAAACTAGTCTAAAACTAACTAAACACACTATTAACCAAAGTCAAAAATTTTGCCGTTTTTGTTCACAAACATAGTATTACCCTTTACATATAACACATGGTATGCGGGATGGATTTTGATGAAGCAACCTAATAGTTACTATATTTATATCAAATTAAGTTAAATTACTTTAAAAAAGATTTTTTGTGAAATTATGCCTTGGATTATATTATTTAATACGATAAGTTGTATTTTTTCCTCTAAACCGAAGCAATAAAAAATAAAATAAAAATCTTTTGCCTTTTTTACTTTAAAAAATATTAAAAAGAAAAAGAAGAAGAAAGTACTTGTTCCTAGTCGTGCGTTGGAACAAGTTGAGTTGGAGAATACAAGTTTTTAATTATCAACATTTGAACGTTTCAGTAAACAACACACAATCAAACTAGCCTAATGGTTTCTTTTCTAAATTAAATAATTATTGCAGTAATATTCTATGGGATTTGGTTACGTGCAACACAAACAACTACAAGCAATAGTCGTTTTGCTTGTGGTTCTCGTGGTGTTTCTGGAAGTTCTCTGTCAAGCTCTATAGTCAAAATCAAGCGGCCATGAGAGCTAGTAAACTAAATTGTAATTTCATTTTATTAATTTATTTTGCAGTAGGTGTTTTATGAGGAGTGTCATAAACCAATTATTAATTAATAGTGGCACAATGTCATGTCCCCAATTGGACAGGAAAAGTGAAAAACAAAAGAAAATAAGAGAAAATGGACAAAAACAAAGTCTGCCCAACATTGCTCATTTGTTCAGTAGCTTAGCTTCCGAGGTAGGTTGGGGCTTCAAAACTTTTTCCAACCTAACTGGGTACTGGAACAGCTGTTGAAATTTGGCACGGCTGATTAACCAAGCAACAGTTTATTTACGTTATGATCCATACTTGAGTTTGAGCAGTTCTATTCCGCCTTAAGGGCTAAAACTCGGGGCCCCTCACAAGGATGGGCTCTATGTGGGTCCTATTTAATGGGGTTTGTTTATGTGAGAGGCTCATGCTCTAACCTAATCGAACTAAAAAAAAGTTTTTCGTTGTTTTTAGTGTATTTGCTGGTGTAAAATACCGCTTTGCATGAGGCAGCGATGTTTCATTTTGTAGCTTTGAAGCTTCGAGGAAATCACCAATGCCACCTAATATGTAATTAGGTGACGTCTGACGTATGGGTTCTATCTGTTTGAACTTTAAACTCATAAAGCAAAGGTTTAAAATGATAAGGATAGTTTAAAACAGACAAATTGAATCTTTAGTTTTGACAACTTTGAACCGTTTGAATCATCCAAACTTATGATTACATTTCTGGTTTTCTCACAATTTATACATTATTCAAAGACTAGTTGTCACGACCCAGAGTACGGAGGTGACATGGCAGTTTAATTAAATTAATTAAGTAAAAATTTTAATTAAAACATAAATTAAAGAATTTAATTAATTATGAAATAGGTAAAAATTTAAAACTTTTTGAATTGAATATTATTATAATAAAACAGACGGGCGAAAAATAAATTAGAATAAAATAAAATAAGATAAAAAAAAAATACGTGTTGGGTTCCACAGGACCTACAGCTTGTGCACATATATAGTATCGATAATAAATAAGATCACAACCACAACCCAAAGAGAAAAGGGAATTCAAAGTACTACATGCCTTGATTGAATAATACAAATAATCTACTTGGGGTCTTCTATTGCTCGGAAGTATGATCGGCGGACTCTCCGTCAATCTTAAACTGAATTCCACCTAGGAGGGGAAAAAGGGTTTGAAACAAGTAAAAAGTGAGCAAAAAGCTCAGTAAGACTGCTTTAAAAACGGATAAATAATTTAAATATAAAGTTTATCCTTCAAGAAAAATAATTAGAAACAAAATTAAATAGATAAATTAATTTAAATTAATCTTCTCAAAATCAATTTATCCAAAAAGTACCTTTTATCTTTCTTAGGCAAACTATAATTATCACCACCGAAGTGGACGAGTTAGATTTTAGGATCTGCCTTCAAGGTCGCACGCTACACGACATGATCTCTAAATATGGCATCATGCCCTTATGTCTATTTCTATTATTATTTAAAACCCCTTTACTAAGTGTATTCATTTACATTCATTATGTGGTTTATTATGTACATTATATCAATACTCAACAGTTATGAAAACAATTGATAAAATCTTTTTTAAAACCTTTATTGAAAACACTTTGAAAGAAATCATTTTTTTTCGAGGCCAAAATCTTTTTAAAACAGGGTTATCAAAGAAGGGGTAGAAGTCCTGTGCCAATGTTTAACACCGCAGTCTCGGTCTGCTATACGTTAGCTTCACGGAACCACGAATAACCTTAAATGTAAACTACGTTTATTAATACCTAGCTTAGAATATCCTACACTACTAAGCTATCTCATGGTGTCTTGGTGTGCCATATAAGTCTATAAAATCATATTGCAAGATTAAAATCTCTATCGGGTTCAAAACAGTGAAAATAGATGAAAAATGACAAATTTTTGCAAAGCATAGTCGGCCTGCCGGTTCCCTTGGTCCAGCTTACTGAACTGTACAGTTTGGCCTCTTCGGTAAATCAGGACTGACCTGCTGAAGGTATAAGTCAAGCCTGCTGAACTCTTGAATCTGGCCTGCCGAACTGAAAAATTCTAGAATTTTCCAGAATCGAGTCTCGGCCTCTCCAAACCCAATTATCCTTTTTCAACTTGTTTTATCAATTCTCAAGCATAGAAAACATTCATAAATGATAGAAAAACATAATAGAACACTTCTATATTAATTTAAACAAGATTTGCATAGAAAATTTCAAAGAAATCTGAAAATGAGAAAAATAGAGAAAAATAGAAAAACTTAGTTTAAATTCGTTTTTATCAAACCAAGCCTAGATTTTAGATGTTTTGGGTTTCACTAACTTAGATTCAAGGTTTCATAAGCTCAAAGAAGCTCGGATTTCAAAATACAAGGTAAATATAAAATTGGGAAAAGTTTTGAAATTTAAAAACTAACATTGGATTTAAGCTTTAAATTGAGTTTATGATCGTCCAAACACGTTCCGAGCTTCCAATCTACTGAAAATCGAAGCTTGGGCTTGATTTTTGAATCAAAAATTTGAGGGAAGGAGAGGGAGACAAAGAGGCAGTGAGAAAGAGAGACAGATGAGTGAGTGAGGGAAGGAGGAAGAGAGAGAAATAAATAGAAAGGGGAAAAGAGCAAAACCAGGAAGGGAACATGGTTTTCTAAGGTGGGACTTATTGATCATTTGACAATTTGTTTTGCTCCAAAAATTCAAAATAACAAATAAAAATAACTAAAATGATTTAAAATCAAATTAATTAGAAAATCATTGCAAAATGTTTAGATCACTAATCCACTATCTTCCACAAATAAAATCAGTTAATTAATTTTAGGACGTTACACCAGTTTTTTGATGTAATATTTTATTCAATATTCAAACCTTTTTATCATTTAAAACTACCATTCAAACCACATAGGTTTTAAACTACTAGTTCAAATCATAAGATTCAAAACCACGCCAATTCGAACCTGTATGCCAAACTTGAATATTTGTCATCTTAATTTGTTTTAATTTCTTTCTAAATATGATCTTTCAAATTTTAAACATGAATGATCTAAAGACGTAACACCGCGATACAAAATCTTGTTCAACTAAAGTATTTTCATACCCTGACGGAAGAAAACTCTTTTTTCTATACATTTAAAAAAATAAAAAAAAAATCTGCCATAACTTAATTATGAGTGAAATGATAAACTTTTTCCAAAGCAAAATCGTAAAACTAAACCAAAATTTGACCTTTCAATACTTCTGAATTTTTCAACCAACATTTCCTCCATCTAAAGAAACCTAATATTCTAGACCTTAATTTTTTTTTTTTCCCTTTAATAGCCCAAACTCTTGGAGAACCAAGATTTGAGATTTTTTTATGTTCATCTAACTTGGTATAAGTTACCAACTAGTCAAGTTAATTACAAAGTTTTTGCCCTCACAAAAAGGGCAGTTGAGTGTGCGTTATCTACCCGGCAAGATCCTATTTATATGTTTGACTATATAGTCCAATTCACTACTCGTTTAATAAAATTGTAGTATATAAATAAAATAAATAAATAACAACAGGAGCTTTTAATTTTTTTGTCGTAGTCAACATTTGCTGCAGATGAAATATTAAAAGAAAAAATAAAAAAAAAAGAACGAAAAATTAAGAGGAGTCAAAAAAGGTTGGCGGAATATTATAAAAAATAGAAATAAATGGCTCTTTTTCATACGTCCCTTGTCGCTTAAGTTTGTAGAAAGACTTACAAAATTAATCTTCGTGATGACGTCATTCTATGAGAGGGATGAAATTTATAATTCCTAACATACGTTTTGGATGTGCTTTATGGGAATACAGTCAATAATGGTAAATAGAATTAAATTGCGTTGATTTAAAATATTTTAATCCTCTGTAAAATAAAAAAAAAATCTACCTGGATGGTTATGCATTCTTATTAAAAAAAAATGGTCAGCCGAGTTTTTCAAAAAAAGAAAGAGAAAGAAAAAAAAGCTCTTTGCTGTTCTCGTATATGTATCTTGGTTTTTATATATTTGTTTATTTCTTTTGTAAAATAAATATAAAGTATTTGATATGGTAGTTAAAACTATTAATAAAAACTATAAATATTATAATATATAAAAATTTTATATTAATTTTTATTTTTTTATTTTAATATATAAAAATTTTACACTATTTTTTTATTAAAAACTAAGTTAAAATCAACCCTATCAAACAAACTAATAATTCTTATAGCCCTATTTGTCAACTTTATACGAGTCAAAATCCATGACATGATTTTTTTGGACCAATCGAAGACAAAGGCACGTTGTATTCATAATGTTCAATGATAACTTTGAACACTAGAAATGGAAGACAAAAAGGCATTATTGTGCATCATTAACTATAACATTAACTTTTAGGACGTGTGGTAGGATAGTTAAAATTATTGGTTAGTATTATTTTTATTATTGTATGTAAAAGTTTTATATTATAATATTTTTTTATTTTTATTATAATATATAAGAGTTTTATATTGTTTATAACTAAAAAATTAGTGTAGACTGTTTTTGTTGGGGCTATGTCTTCCTTGGCTCCTCAGTTTCATACTTCAACAGTGGCTAATCCAAAATGGGAATTTGCCAGTAATTAAATTATATTTCATAAGTTGATAAGCTTGTGGATAAGGTGAAAATGACTGAGCTTTTCCATCGTGCGTATGAATTGGGATGGATAGACTACAATAAGTTTGACATTTCTATGCACAATAGCTGTCAGACTACGAGTTGTCGTTTCAGGACATAAATTCAAACCATTTGAACTGAAAGTATCGTAGAGGATGCTAGGGCCATTCATTTAAACAAATTGATTCTAAAGATGGTAGAATGTTAAGAAGTTTACGTGGTAACATATAAAAGTTTATAATGTTTGAGTTTAAATTAAACATTCAAAGACCCTACTAGTAATTTAAATTTGCAAAAAAAATATTGTAATAAAATTAATTTGGTTTGAAACTTTTTGCTTGTGTTTACAAAATTTATTCAAACCAATTGATTTAAACTCAAACAATATAAAAGTTTTTATTAGCACAATATAAAATAAAAATGAGCAACAATGTAAAACTCTTTATAACTAGTGCATTTGAAACCAAGTGATTTGTTCAAACCAAAATTCGCAAATACCTTAAATTTAAACCTATGTTTTAAAACATGATCTACATTTTTTTATCCTTTTCTTAATGAACATTTTTGATCTTATTTATTGTAATAGTGTATCCGTATCATCTTTTCGTATACTACCTTTTTTGTGTTGAAATATCCCGTGTGTTTGAAATTAGGGTGTTTGGTATGATGTTAGAACCATTGGTTAAAATTGTTTTTACTATAGTATGTGAGAGCTTTATACTTTAGTAACTTTTCTTTATTGTAATATGTAAGAGTTTTACACTATTTACAACTGAGATAATGGCTAAGACTGCCCTCAGGTAATTAATTCAAACTTAGGTCGGCCTATTCCATGGGATGTGGGCAGAAGAAAGTGAGAAAGGGGACTTATGAATGAACTAAACACTGCCACTTGTATGCATACAAAGGAACACCCTTTTTTACTTTTTTTTTTCATATAAAAGAATAATTCTTTAACAAAATATAAAAAATATATATATATATATATTAATATTGCGTTGTTTTTAATGTGAGCTCATATTAGGACTATATTAGTATCTATGTATATACATATATAACAACGAAGCTTAATTGATAAAAACTTGACGGTCTAGAATAAGTTTTTTAATCATATCACAAAACACAAAAACGAAAACCCAATAGATCAATGATTCAAATGAAAACAACTAGGGAATTAAATCTCAGGTGAATAAAGCAACAAGAGTGTTGCGTTTAGAAGCAAGAAGTGAGAAATATCCCTCTCACCAGAGCAAAAAGGTTTATTTTCTTTTTTAAGTACTGTAAGATTTCAATCTCAATTGAGCGTATAAAATTGGGTGACATATCACAATGTTTATTCGTCTAATATGTTTACACCACAATTTCTTTGTGATTCGAATTTATATTACATTTTGTATTTATATTACATTTTGTTAATCTTTAAGTAACTTTCTTTGCAGGAAACAAATCAAAAGCTTTAGTATTTGTGCCACAATCGAGTTTTACCACTTTTTTCTCAACCTTTATTCATGCCTTTTCTCAGATAAAAAGTCGAAACACCCTTACATAATATATGTTTATCTAACTTAATCTGAAATACTAATGATTAATTATGTTTTGATATTTTTAAAAATAGTATGTTTCAAATTTTTTTATAGAAGTATGGAAGTTGTATTTCTCAAACTAACCCAAAGTTTTTGGGCACCCTTTCTAGAAATCTATTACCTCTAATTTTCTTGTAAATTTGGGCCGATCTTCCAATTTTTGGATCCTAACTCACCAGCCCATCCCAATCAGTACATTTGTCCGTTATAAAGCCCAAATTCAAAGCCCACCAATTCTTCTAGAGCCCAAACTTGAAGCCCATAAAGAAAACACCGGGCCCGCAAAATGTAACCGCCCAATTGATCATCCGTCTCCCGGCCGCCTCAGAGGAAGAAGACTGAAGAGCTTAACTTTCTGTCTGCACCTCCGTACGTCCCTTCTTCAGTCATCATCATCTTCTTCTTCTTCTTCTTCACCACTGATATCACCTTACAAGCACAGCCCACTTTCTCTTTCTCTCTCTACTCTACCAAGTTTCCTCCTTTTTCTCTTTTCCTTCATTCCCTTCTCTCCCTCTTCTCGATGGTCTTCACATTCCTGCGCTGAGTCTGCTGCCGGCCCCGATCATGTGGGACCCACTTTGCTATGCATTCCGCTCTGATATGATTCACAGTCTTGGCGCACATCGCCTTCTGTACCGCTCCCGCATTGCTCACTGTGTCAAAGCCGGCCTCATCGACCACGCCGTCCAACTGTTCGACGAAATGTCCCAGTCAGGTTGCCGCGTATTCAGCGTCGACTACAACCGCTTCATCGGCGTCTTGTCCCGCCATTCCCGCCTCGATTTGGCCGAGCATTACTACCACAATATGTCCCCTCAGGGGTTCTCCTTGTACCCCTTTACTTACTCCAGGTTCATTTCCGCTTTGTGTGCCGTCAAGAACTTTCTTCTCGTCGAGAAGCTTCTAGATGACATGGATAAGCTCGGCTGTGTTCCTGACATTTGGGCTTTTAATATTTATTTGAATGTTTTGTGCGGCGAGAATCGGGTTGAGTTGGCAATGGAGGTTTTTCGTAGAATGGTTCAGAGAGGAAGAGAGCCTGATGTTGTTACTTACACTATACTGATTGATGGGTTGTGCAAAGCTAGGAAATTCGATACCGCGGTCGAAGCGTGGCGTGGCATGATTGATAAAGGGTTTGTGCCGGATAGTATCGCCTGCATGGCGCTTGTCGTCGGTCTATGCGATGGCGGGAAGGTGGATTTGGCTTACGAGCTTACTATTGCTGAGTTCAAAGGTAGAGTTGAGTTCAATAATTTGATATATAACTCGCTGATTAGTGGGTTTTGTCAAGCTGGTAGGATTGATAAGGCACAGGCGATCAAGGATTTCATGAAGAGGGATGGATGTGAGCCGGATTTGGTGACATACAATGTGTTGTTGAATTATTGTTGTGACAAGATGATGTTGGACGAGGCAAAGAGGTTGTTCAATACAATGGAAAGGATAGGAATGAAACCTGATTCTTATAGTTATAACAAACTTCTCAAAGGCCTTTGCAGAGCTCATAGGCCAGACAAGGCTTATTTGCTGATGGTCGATAGGATGGAGGCAAGGGGACTGGTTAATGTCGTATCATATAATACCATCATTGGAGCATTTTGTAAGTTACGTCGTGTTAGAAGGGCTTACCAGCTTTTTGAGGAAATGAGGCAGAAGGATATTGAACCCGACGTGGTAACGTTCACAATTCTTATTAAAGCCTTTTTTAGGGAAGGTAGTTCTGATGTAGCCAAGAGGCTTCTTGATCAGATGACAGCAATGGGCCTATTGCCTGACCGCTTGTTTTACACCGTCATAGTTGATCATCTATGTAAGGCAGGGAAGGTTGGGACGGCTCGTAGTCTTTTCAATGACATGATTGAAAGGGGAATTACCCCGGACGTGATTTCATATAATGCCATTATAAATGGACTTTGCAAAGCTTTTAGAGTAAGCGAAGCCATGCATTTATACGAGGAAATGCAGGCTAGAGGATTATATCCTGATGAAGTGACTTTCAAATTGATAGTTGGCAGTCTCATAAAGGAAAATAAGCTTCCAGTGGCTTGTAGAGTATGGGATCAGATGATGGAGAAAGGATTTACACTTGAACCGGCCATTTCCGAGACTCTAATCACTGCCATCAATTCAAGGGATGTTGATTAAACCTGCAAGATGGTTTGTACTTACCGTAAATTTTACAGCAGATTCAGGGGCCATATATTAATGGTGAGGGGAAAAGTTTTGAAGAATAGGAGAAGGCAAGGAAAGCAAATGTTTTATTCAAGTGTATATCGCATATTAGGATTTCGGAATTACAATTGCATTCTGATTTCCTAATTTAGTAAGCTACCACATGATTTGGAGGAAAGGGAAACACTCCTCTCATTCTCTTTCCGTCAACGATATGTAAACGCGCCCGGAAAGTTTGACGTGAGCATATGCTCTGAGCAAAAACAGGACGGGTATGCTGTGGGTTGTAACTGACAAGCCTTATTTACATTGATTATAGACCTTTCCTTACCATTGTTTTCAGATTGACCAATAATGCTTCTGTATGCATGCAGTACCGGAGAGATCGTTCTGCAGCTTTACCTATATTGTACAAACAGAATTACCCTTATTCTTGTATGAATTTTCATCTGATTCTTTCTAAGTTGAGTACATTCCTTCAACTTTAATGTAAGGTCGTACCGTTTCTATATAAAGATGTACGATTGTACTTTAACCTCTTGTTTCCCCCTATATCTGTTTTGGCTTTAAGTGCTGCTCTTATCCATTGATAGCTGAAGAGTGCTGCTTCTGGGACAAATAGAGAATGAGTTTTGAGCTTAGCAAGATCCAGATTCTCTTTTTTGTGGTAATTTCTTTGGTTTAAACTTATTTTTTGTCCCTGAACTACATTTCTAATCACATTTTCATCATTGACTCTTGAATCGTCCCAAAACGGGTCCTTGATCTATCAAATTATGTTAAATTAGTCATGTTCAAAATCTCAATGAAAAAAAAAAAAAATCCATGGCTTTCTTCTTAATAGTCATGTCATAACATGTAAAATTACTCAACTAATTCCCCTAAAATGCATGGTCCTCACGTCATTTTACATTGAGATTTTGACTGTTGGATAAATAAAAGTACTAATTTAGGACAATTTCATAGATGGAGCACTCGTCCTCTGACGCTGTAAAAGTTGGTACCAAAATAAAAATTGGCTTATTAGTTTGGCAACTAAAAATGATATTTACCCAATTTATCTCTTCATTACTTTACTTTTCTTACCCTTCACGCAACAGGATGGAATGGAAGAAAACCATTTCCTCAAAAATGGATTTGATCGATGCAAACATCTATTCTATGTGCTGGGTTTCTTTTCTTTTTGGTATTGGGATTAATACAAAAATAGTTTCACAAATTTTGATCAGGTCCCTTCATTCTCGTGCGAGAAATCAAGTCAAAGGAAATTAAAAACATGGGTTTCCTCACATTCACCATTATCCTGCTGGCTTCCCTACAGACTTCAAAACGAAAAATAATCTTAAGGTGATCTTTTGGACAGAATTTATCTCGGACGGCATGTCAACCTGAAAATAAATTCTGTTCTGCAGATTTTTTATGAGGAATGTCAGACATTTCTTTCTAGATAGTTTTCACCTTGTTCCCTGATCAGTCTGTAGCGGGCTTCAAAAATTGCCACAATGAAACTCTTAACTGTTCAGCTAGAAACAAGGCAATCTCATGTACCCAGAATCATTTACTAGAATACAACCTTATTCTTTTGCCCATTAAATTATAATGATGTGATATATTTACACACACACACATATATATATTTTTGTGTTTGGTTTGGGGAGGGGGTGGTGTGGTGTTTGTTGTCATTAAGAACCCTACTAATAACTAATTGCGTGGAAATTTGAACATCTTACAATCCAGTAAATTAGATTGAGTGTTCTCATAACAATCTTCTTTTTACCATCACTCAATCTTGTAAATGAAACCAAGGGCCTTAAAGAAACAGGATAATGAATATCTCTCAGATCGGGACCAGCAGCAAGCATCTGATTCGTCCTGTTAGCTTGTTATGTTTATGTTATTAATACAGTGCTTAAAAAAGGTAGTCATTAAGATTACTTCCCTTCTCTGCTTATCCATGTCTGATTCTTTGCCTTTTTCATAAAACATCCTTGAAGTTCTCTGCAAGTTATCCTCGTATAGTCTTCTCAGCCACAATTCCTTTATTATTCTCGTTTGTGCTCTTCTTCATTGCCAGTCACTTCTCAATACTACCATGAGCAAACGCGTTGAAACAAACCCTCATTTCAACAGACCACCTCCGCATTTGCAAGGGGTGGATCAAGACCAAGACCATCTTCCCAGACCAACTAGTCCATGGGGGGCACGACCCCAGAAAGAAGGGCACTCCCGTCCATCGGGTCAAGGACGGGCCAAAAAGCAGCATCCAGACAAGAAAACGCAGCGATCCCGGGCAGACCCTCAGCCTGTGCGCGCTCCATTGGCACCCCATCACGACAGTCCTGATGATAAACACTACACACCACGAGTTTCATTTGTGCCGTTGGCCAACCAGCCCAACGACCAACACAACCTGCAGCCACAACCGCACTATCAGGTAGACCCTACCAAGCCAGATCATCAAAAAACGCATGGTTCACCTCCGCCATCCACACACCATCAAGACCAAAGTCGCTGGCCACATGACGGTCTTTCACAGCACCATGGAGACCAACGTCCAAGGCGAACACAACATCGGCGCCATCATCCTAATGGACCGCGGATGCCACAAGACCGCAAGACCAAACCCTTCACATGGTTCACCGCAGTCTTCTGCGTGATCTTCTGGATTGTCATAATTCTAGGAGGCCTAATTGTGCTCATTGTCTACCTCATCTTCCGCCCACGCAGCCCCCGGTTTGACGTTTCCACAGCCATGCTAAATGCAGCCTACCTTGATATGGGCTATCTGCTCAATGCTGATCTCACAATGCTGGCAAACTTCACAAACCCGAACAAGAAGTTGAGTGTGGACTTCAGTTACATGTACGTTGAGCTTTACTATGGAAGGACTCTTATTGCTACACAAGCCATAGAGCCTTTCTCTGCACCAAAGAGTGAGACAAGGTTCGCGAATCTTCACATGATAACTAGTCAGGTTCGGCTTTCGGAGCTCGAAATCCAAAGGCTCAAGAGGCAGGTGGTGAACAATGGGGTGATATTTGAAGTGAAGGGGTTCTTCAGGGCAAGGTCTAACTTTGGTGGTTTCTTAAGGTACTCATATTGGTTGCATGGCCAGTGCACTATTATGGTGAGAAGACCTCCAGATGGGGTCATAGTTGCAAAGAAATGCAAGACAAAGCACTGATATATAGGCAATAATATCATTTTTCATTCAAATTTACATGTATACACATATAAATTTGTTTTTTTTTTTTTCTTTTTTTCTTTTTTTTTTGTATTCTATGGGCTGAGAATTATTTATTTTCAATTTTGTGTGTACTAATTACTAGAAAGTTTGAAGCTTGTTTGAAAATAAAGATTCGAACAAAGGTTTGAATTTAAACTCCGTAGCAATTTTAACCTATATTTTCAAACGAGCTCTTAGAAACTATTGTTCGGGTAAATAAGATGCAATAGCTGCTGGTAGAATTTATTGATTAATATGCTTCTTTTTACAGGCCATGCTCAAGCAATGCAATTTGCAGTTGAGTGTTTTTAGTATTCCATTTCAGATGCGTATTAAAATGAAATTTGACTGATAATTTGTTAATTCTTCGCTAATCTTCCAGCTAATTAAAGGACAAAAAATGTGAAAAAGGATTAAAAAGAAATTGATATTGGGAGATGCTTGTCTTGCTAGATTAGAGCGGAAATAGGAAAAGTTCTAAAAACTCTTGGAGAATATTTTGGGTACGAAATTGACATACACTTACCATGTGAATTCATCAATTCGTTCTTTTCTTCTTTTACTCAAAATTCCAAATTGGAAGTACATTTAGTTATTGTTTATTTGAATTAAAAAAAAGGAAAGTAGGAGTAGAATTTTAAAATCCACAAATTTAATATAGTAGGCTTGTGCAACATCATCAGCTAACATATATGTCAACATTAACATAGAAAAAAGAGTTCTCTCTGTCTCTCTGTCTCTCTCTCTCTCTCTCTCTCTCTCTCTCTCTCTCTCTCTCTATGTTGTTCCACAATATTTTAATTTAGAAGAACTCTTATTGCTACTCTCATGTTATGTGTTCCACATATCACAGAAAGTGGACCTTTTGGCTTGATCCAGCTCTTTGTTTTTTTTTTTTTTTGGGTTGAATTGGAGGAAACTATTTTTTAAACAAAATTAGTACTTTGAATACACTATTATCTATGTAGAAAATTTGAAACTTAATCACACATGAAAGTAATATGGGTGAATAATTGATTAGTAGCCAGCCTAACTTACACCATTTTTTTAGTTGCCACCACTTATCAATGTCTAGAAAAGTAGTCACCCTTGAGAATATTACTTCGCCTCCTGTACTTAGCCAGGTCTGATTCTTTGCCCTTTGCATAATTCATCCTTTTTTGAAGGTTTTAGATCTTCAAGTGATCCCAGGACAGCCATTCCATGGGCCCCACAATCCCTGGCAAAAGGCCCCCGGCGGCCAAAACCAACACGTCCAGTTCCACGTTGAGATAAAAAATCCTACCATGACAAAGACAGCTAGACATGATCAGCCCCAGGAAGACCGACTTCTTTTACCACACGGTAAGTTTTTAACACTAAACACACACACACACATGAAAATATTGTAGTACTAGCTTCAAATCAATCAGATGTATTCATTCTGAATCTGCTTGGCGAAAATCTCACCCTCACTGCAAATTTCAGGCATATGAACAATAAGGCCTGTGTTGGCTTCAGTTTCCTCGCCGTCGACCTTTTGCATTGCACAAGGGTCGGACCATGCCTCGAGCTTCAGATGGTGGTTAGCAGGGCGGCTTGTCGAGCTCGAAATGGAGAGGCTCAACAGTGTTTAAGTGAAGTGGAATTTCCTGGCTCAGTCTCGTCTCCTGCTTATGCTATACTCGCGGTTGGTTGCACGGCGTATGTGTTGTCACGCTGAAGAAACCTCCTCGTGGGGTTTTACTTCTAAGCAATTGATTGACAAACCAGAGTAAAACGCTCTTCATTGAATATCAATGGAATGGAGAATTTTTCTTTCTTTCTTTCATTCTTCTTCGTTTTTATATTCATTGATCTTCGTATATTGTTTTCCGCAGCAACAAGTTCTAAAGTGTTTCTTTTGAAGAATAGTACATTATAGATAAGTATTGTTAATTTATCACTACTTGTAGAATAAAACTATCACATTAAAAAAAAAAAAAAAGTGAACTTCAAATGCCACATTATTATATTGTACTTTGAATGAGCTCACAAACATAAGGTGATTAATTGCATTACCAAGTGATAAATAGCATCGCATATATATTTTCTTATTTTCTTTTCCTCCTTTTTAAGTGTTACACATCTAAGCCTAGGCAATGTGGACAAGGGAGAGGAAGGAAACTAGAGGAAGATATGACACTATTTTAAAGGAGGGATTTTGGAGAGGAGAAGAGAATCTTTGGTTGTTTGGTAGAGAGGAAATTAGGAATGGAAGAAGTCATAAATCTATGGAATCTACTATTTTCTAATTTTTCCAATTCTGTAAAGTGCAGAGAAAGGTTTGAATTTGTAGAATAACCGTTTTGACCACAAGCACTAGCCATCTTTTATTTGTGTAAGGGTATAATTATAAAATCACTTGATTAGACTTTTCGTTTGCTTTTCTTTCTCTTGCACCAAACAACATAAAAAAAAAAAAAAAAAAAAAAACCAATATTTTGTTTCCTTCACCTTTATATTTTACCTCTCATCACTTTCTATTTTCCATCCCTCCCATCAAACATATCATAAAAGACAACCAAAACAGGGCAAACTTGTGAAGAAGTCAAAGACAGGTGTTTTCAATAGGACGCGCATATGAAAGAGAAATAATCTAGTATCACACATTCAAGATACAAAACTGAACAAGGAGACACTCTCCCAACATCAATTTTATTTACAAAAAGCACAACAACAGAATATGGAATTACAGATATCGAGACTCCTGGCCGGAATTTTGATCCGTGCAGTATGCCAAGAGACGACGACAACGTTCATCCTCAAAGTCGTATATTTTTTACTTGTAACTAAGCCGTAAATCGGTGAATCACTCCAATCAAACGTAAACAACAACACAGTGATGTAATACGACAACCTCTTTAACTAGAATCTTCTGTAGTGATCTCTAGTAAAGAATGGGTGTCTGAGGGCTTCACGAGCTGTTAGCCTGTGAAAAGGGTCATATCTAAGCAGACCTTGCAAAAGGTCAATGAGATCCCCTGCCGAGTGATCAACATGTTGCATTACTAGATTCTGCCGATGCCGAAAAATGAGGTTAATGACTTCAAAATGAGAAATGAGACAAATATCTGCCAAGGTTTTCTTGCAAAACATGTCTAAATTGAAATAAACTTAGAGCCAAAATAAATTGTAATCATCCCAACAAATACGGGTATGATGCACACCTGTAGACGGGGTAGCTTTAGAACAGCTTTAATACTTTCGCAAGAGGCTGTGCCCTCTGGCCAATCCAATCTACCCCTTTTAACATACTTCTCAGCATGGTGGCTGAGGCAAAAAAAGGCAAGGGATAAACTTTGTCAAAAACGGATGAAATTAAGGTTCCTTGAAATATCAGAAAAAGAAAACCAATAAGATATTCTTAACAAGCACGCACTCTGCTCTTTTCAGCATATGCTGAGGTAATGGGCCTAATACCCTCTCCATCATGGCTAGGTGTTCTAGGTTCTCATGTGTCTGAAACAAAGCTTCTCCCTGAAAACAATTATTTTTTGACATTGAAATTCTTTTCTCTAGAGTGTAAATAAAAAATCAGCAGGTAGTAGATAGATCAATATGACTGCCGAAATATTAAGCTTACCGAGCATAGTTCTACCAAGATGCAACCAACACTCCATAAATCACATGGAAAACTCCATCCAAGTCCTGAAAAGATAAGTAGGTATACACCTCTCAAGTTTTAACATATAAAACACAAATAAATACATGAAAAGGAAAAAGTTTAGTGTAAGACAAAAATGAAAACATGTCATACCAAGAATAACCTCGGGTGCACGATAGTGCCTTGTAGAGACTATATAGTTGTGCTCTTGATGCTCATAAGCTGTGCTGCCGAAATCAATAACCTTTATGGCACTAGACTTTGGCAACCTTTTATAAAAGACTCCTTCTCTTGGTGAACGGGGAGTAACCTGAAATAGCAAATTAGGTTACTTATAGATTTAGGAATAATTGACATGAAAGAAAGGCAAAAAATAAACGTAAGAGGGGTGGAACGCCAAACAAAAAGAGTTGCCTAGCTAACAACAACTCCAGTAGAGAAACAAGCACTTGTGTTTTAAAAATAAAAATAAAAAATAAAAATAAAAATAAAAGAAAAAGTCAGTTACCTTGTAATCGGGTACTTTCACATACTCAGGAGACACAAAAAGAATGTTCTCTGGCTTCAAATCGGTATGAATGAGCCGCATATCATGCATGACTGCACCATTTTATACACCAGAGGAAAACATGAGTGCTTATAGCACTGAAACATTTTAACAAAAAAATTCTTCCCCAAGTGCTACACTAAAAATATCTAAATTAATGCCATCATGTATGTAAGACATGAAAGAAAAATCGAGAAGAAAACTAAACACCAAAAAAACTTGCCAGTACAATGCTATTTAAGAAATTTTAAGAGATAGAAGAAACAACAGAAGTAACAACTACACACATGCTACACATTCCAACAGTTGTCGGCCAAGCTCGCGGACAAGATCAACCGGAAATGGGCGATAATTATTTTTCCGGAGAAAATCGTATAAGCTTGGTCCAAGCATCTCAAACACCTGTAAAACCATTTAGATTCAACAAAAGCTTGTAACCCCCAAAATATTTGTGAAGTTGGGGATTCATACTATTAAAATACAGTCATATACTTACAATACAAATATGGTTACGATAGTCAAACCAGTTCCGTATTTGAACACAACTGCAAAGAATAAACCCACTTAACAATTGACACAAATTTCTCCATCACCAAGAAGCCTCAGAAATAAGCATTTTAAAAGAAACTGAACTTACCGACTACCATTTCTATCATACTTCCCAAGCAAGTGTAGCACATCAATTTCAATCATTGCTGCTTCACGATACTTCTTTATGCTTCTCACAACTTTTATGGCCACCATCTCCTTTGTTTCCCTATCCCAGCATTCCAGAACTTGACCAAATGTTCCTAATGAAAAGATCCATGGTGTGAAAAGAAAGATTACTCCAATATGTCTCCTTCTTAAAGTAAAAAACTAAGCTCAGTAACAGAAACTAACCTTCGCCAATTTTTCTGTGGATTTTATCTGCATATGTACAAAAGCAAGAGTGTAAGTACAGCAGAGACATGAAGAATTCAACCAAATACAATGCTTCAAGACCACAGAAGAAATAAGCTCAAACTGAAACTCATTTAAAAGGCTAAATCATGCTGGTATGGACACAGTAAGAGACAAGAATGCTGAAAAGAATTGAAAGAAAGACAAAAGAATTGGAAGAAAGATAGCATTAATCCCTGAAGGTAAAATTTTGTTGAATATAGATGCATATTTGCTTTTTACTTTTCCTTTCTTCATCTATGATGAGGAAGATTTCTGTCTCATTGAGAATTATGTTAAATTCAAGTTTTACTAATAATATTCCTGATGCACAGAAGAGTGAATAAATAATAGTCAACCAACATAGAGAGTGTGTGTGTGTGTGTATAACATAAGGAAAATGACTGCATAGTGCATACATAAAGAAATGTTTCCAAATTCCAAAGCATTCAAAATTGTTCAAATTTACCAACACCTAACAACTGAAATTTCTAATTTAAACTGTAACAATGATTATGAATGTAATTTAAAGAACATTTTTTTTTAAGGAAACATCTGCAAAAAAAAGCTTTGAGAAGCTAACAAAGGTGGAAACGCACTGGTCATTTGTATTTTGAAACTGCAACAGCAACAGAAAAGTAAATGCAAATAAACTCTTCAACGGTGTTTAAATGTAATTACAGCGAGAAGTTAAATTCTCCCCAAGCGCAAACATGTAATGTCCATCTTTGTCGTCTTCTCGCCATGGGGGAGAGCCTTTTTGCGTCAATCCCTTAACGAAAAGACTAGGATGGTCTGGGAGTACCCTTGAAGGTCCAAAGCTTGTCCCATTTCCAACATCTTGTCCACAAAATAATTCTGACTGAGCCTACACA
>CAMOHE010053228.1:0-24893 GCA_946598075.1 Artocarpus hirsutus | reverse complement strand
GATCAATCAGAGAAAATTTTCAAAATTTTTCAAAATTAAAAAGAATAAAAAAATTACCTTTAGGTGGGATTGAATTTGAGGGGCGTCCCAAGCAAATCTAGGCTTCTTCCTCGGACGCCGATCCATATGAGCGAGAGGAAATTCCGTCAAATAATCCATCTCCATCTCTGTATACAAACCCTAACCCTAGAATTTTGATTCACTGATCGAAATTGGTCATACCCAGAGATCCATGGGGTCTCTGTACCGGAGAAATAGCTCTAACCTTTGTTCTCCGCGAGCTAAAGTCAACCGTCGGATTTGTTCCCGCGGATTAATCTGGACCCTCCTTCGGTATTTGTAGGTGTTGGGTTGACTACGTGTAATTATTCACGTCGACAGATCCAAACCCTGGTTGAGTTAAGCGTTCTCCATTTTGGTTTATTCTTTTTTTTTTTTTTTTTTTTTTTTTGTGGGTAAAAACAATCGGAAGATACCATTTGGATGCCTTAATCATTATCTTCTGACAACTTTTTACCCTTTATTTTGGAGGAGCATTCCATTCTTTTCTTGTTCTTGTGCTTCAAATCCAATTCCAACTTCTAAATAAAATATTATAGGCCTTAAAATAAAAAAAAAGGGTTAATTTTAAATTTGACCTTTGAAATCTTAACAACTGAAAATGAAATAAAATTATTTTTTAAGTTTTCATAATTTACAAGTTTGATACTTATATTAATAAAAGTTCAATTTTTGATGGTTTTAATTATGTATGAGTGGGGACGTAGCTATGCACGAATGAAAGATGAGTGACAGTCTCCTAAACATTTTTATTGTCCTTAATTTTATATATAAAATTTTATAAAACTTGTATATTATCTCCCTTGAAATCATATCGTTCTTTGAAATTTTACTTTGCTTCCCCTAAAATTGTACTTCACCCTCCCCCACATTAGTTTTGTCATGACTCTGTCATTTTGACTAATTTTTCTGGTTCCGTCTTTGTGTGTGAGTCACATGACAAGGTAATTTAGGAGGATGACAAGAACATGAGGGTTGCCAGCAAATGAAGCGGGCCAGGGTAAGGAATAATTCATGATTTAAAAAATAAAAAATCAAAGATTAATTTTATTTAGATTTATATTGTTCTTTTTAAAATAATTACGTAATCTACATGTGATTAAAACTATCAAAAAAATTAACATCTCGATGACAAAGTATCAAAGTTGCAATTTATTACAGGAGAGAGTTTTGCGCTATTTGGAATTGTGGAGGATAAAATGAGATAAAGTATTCTTTAGGAACTAAGTTTAAATTAAAAAAAAAAAATCATGATGCAACTTTATTCTGAAAAAATGTTGGATTTTCCAAGGAAAAAAATAGAAAGGAAGCTAAATGCATGGAAAATAATAGTAAATATGATGGTTTTGGTTATGTCATTCGTCAGCATGGAAAGGAGATGTCGTTTTGGAAGCCAAAAACGACACTAAGTTTGTCTTAAGGCCAAACAACATGTAGTTTATATTCACAAAAGTAATAGTTTTGTCAGAGCTTACGTATGTATTTTGGCCTTCCTCACCATGGGAACGGTATGTCGTTTTCGTACAAAAAACGACATTTTTTGTGTGTGAATGCCAAACTACATGTAGTTCATCTTAATCCTTCTCAGTTGGTCCTTTTTTTTACCTGCTTTCTGGATATTATACAGGCAACTTATGATTTGTTATAGGTCATTGGCAAATCAATCAGCATATTGTCAACCATAGTCTCTATAGAAGTGGACAAAGTTTACCTTAAAAAAAGGGAGAAGCTACGGTAATTTGGAGTATTGAGAATCTTCTTGTTGAATTTTTTTTTTACTTGGAAAGTCCTTTTCAACTTTGAGTGACATTTGGAACTTAGAATGATAGAATTAGGCGGGAATGGAAATAATTGTTTTTGTGAAGCTGTATAAGAAAACGTACAAAGATTATTTGCTGTGAAAGCATACATGGAAATAATTCGGTTTCATTCTTAGGAAGATGTACCAAAATCAAGTTTCGAATAAAATTTTGGAAATTTTAGGGTGAGTATTGCCGTGAACTTCTAGAAAGGTGAGATAATTCATTGGTAAAAACTTGGAAATATATTCCATAAAAAAGGAAAGGACGGAAAAAAATAACCTCGACGATATGGATGTGAGCACATGTGGATCAAAATAAAATGAAAGCAACAACAGATAGTTCAATGAACAACAAACACAGAAAACGAGAAACCGTGAGGAACGACATGGAATAAAAACTATAATAGATGGAAGGCAACGACAACTGAAAACGACAACTAATGGGAAAATATCCAAAAAAAAAAAAAAGGACTGAAGATACATGTGTAACACCTCTTATAGACGTCACATGAACCGTTCACTTTCATCGTTATCTTTTAATTATCGATAGGAAAAACCTAAACTTGTTAAGTATTTTCTATTCATCAACCCAAGATTTTCGGTGTAAATTTTTTTAAATTAATTTTACCATGTGAACATGTGAATTAAAATTTGAACTTACCTTTAAATAATTGGATTAGTTTGAAATAAATTTTATTAGCATTTGAGAGGATCTTACTTTCAAGTAAAAAAAAATCAATACTAACTTACCTTAATCGGTTTTCCTTCTCGATTAACTCGACGGAATACTCAAGGTATTCGGCGAACCAATTACTTGTGGAAATAGTTAGTTTAACATAATAAATATGAAAACATGAAAGCAAATTACAATACATAAATTATTACAAACCAAAGTTCATAAAAATATCTCATAACGTGCGGAATTAAATTTTAAAACAACATTATTAATGTTTTATTTCATGTCATAATTCCGTGATCCAACACCACCATCCTTGCGCACACACCTGTTCGTCCATCCTCCATCCATAACTATAGCCTTTCCCTTATCTGCAACATGATTAACTTATATAAGCGTTAAGTTTAGTAAGTACATTATGTAATATCACAAAACATTATAAAAAACTTTAATCATAGCATGAACCGTTTCCTTTTTTGACATAGTTATCATAGTGCATAAAGTACACATTGTAAGAACATATTTTTTGTTTTTTCCTTTTTCCATATTAAAACATTTATTTTATCCTTTAGGGCCTTGGTGTTGTACCATTAACATCATTATGGCGCCCTGTTACGAGAGGAAAGGTAGCTAATCTCAAACCAAACGTGACAAGTCCACCTTGTGGGACAAACATCATCATTGGGTGTGCAATGCCTTAATTATGTGATACATATATATACATTTATTTTTGTGAAAACGTCATATGCATAAAGAAATAACGTTGAAAACATCCCTAAAAAGACGTTCTTCAAAACCATGGTATAAGGAGTCTTTCAAATGAGAAATGCATAAACATTAATAACATAATAAAACATATTATTTCTCAAAACTTTTCATAATTCTTAATCATCTTGTAGGTGAGAATATCCTTACTTGACTTGTAGAAATTTTTTTTAATCTCTTGCAAGTGGATGGTTTCCTTTTTACTTCCAACAACTCAAGTACCTCAAACATATTTAATATTATAACATGATAATAAAAGAAACATTCTTGGTATAGGAACATACTCAAAACATCACATTCAACATCATTATAACGAGCAATTCCTAATAGACTAATTAAACTAACTTACACAATTATCACAATTTAGACAGATTCAATATTTTAACTCAGCAGCCAACACTCCACGATTTTTATAAAATTATAGAAAATTCCAATAGCTTTGAAATTTGTTCACAATATTCTTAACATGTATATATATCACTAGAATAAATTTCATGACATTTGGATTTGTCTAAGTGCCATTTTCATATTTTTTTTTTTCAAAACATAACTTGGTTTCTAAACGAGCAACCTGGACAGCCAGCATTCCATGAATTTTTAAAAATCACACAAAATTTGAAATGACTTGAAATTTTTAGTACACATCATAAACATGTATAAGAATTACCAGATTTAATTTTATTACAACTGGATCAATATAAGTCATGATTTCATGTACTATAAATCATGCCTCTGTTGCTAGAATTTTAGTTCAGGCAGTGACAATAAATGAATTTTAGAAAAATCACCAAAATTCTAATGGCCTTGAAATTTTTAGAGGGCATACTAGACATCTAAATCTACTATCAAAATTAATTTTATTAAGTTTGAGCTAGTATAACTATCTTTCTTATATTTTAAAATTCATTAAATGGGCAGTTAATAATCAACAATTTTTATAAAATCATGCAAAATTCTAATTGATCTGAAATTTTAGTATAACATGCCTAACATCCATATCTAATTTCATAATTATTTTTATGATTTTTGGATCTCTCCAAGTATTTTTCAACTATACCAACTTTTACAAAAACATTGTAGTAAAAATACCAAAACAGTGAGTAGCATTTATTTTACGATTTATTTTTCTAATTCTAACTTGTGCATGAAGCTAAAAATTTGCAGACATAAACTAGACATATAAATGAGCATTTACAAATTTTTCTAGCATTAAACATATCCTATAACTTCATCAAATAAATCATTAAATTTAAAGGCTGGTTAAGGACTGTAAGAACAATATTTAGTATAAATTTTCAAAGAAATAAAAAATATTTTATATGAATCCAAAATTTTTGTGGGAGATGTCTATCATATATATAAACAATGTTCAAAAGAAATTTTCTTAAAATCTCATGTCTATTCTTTCCGAAAAAATCTCGAAATATGGGTTTTCACCTAAAAACAAGATTAAAATTAATATTCATAAAAATTTTGTTTCTTAAACAAAATTAAATATTGAATCACATAAAATCATTCCCACAAACACCATAATAACAGTAATAAAAATTTGCTATAAAAATAGATAGAAAACCAACCTTAAAACGTGTTTAAAATCTTTGTTCCGGCTTCGACAATAGTTTCAATGAAACACACCGTAACTCATCTGTTTAGCTTCTGGTTTTAAAGGAATGTGTTGTGCTTGACTTGGTGGTGCATGGGAGTGTTGAGGGTGGAGATTTAGAGGTGTGTGAAGGGTGGCGCAAGTTGGCCGGCGGTGTGCCCGTGTGTGTTGTCTCGGGCTGGCAATGAGAGATTGAGAGGGAATGAGAGGGAGGGATGTGGAGAGAGGACGTTGGAGCAAAGTGGGTTGTGGTCTGTAATGTGGTTTTGCTGTAAGAGAGAATGCAGCCAAGAAATTAAAATGAGGTAATAATGAAAATGTGAGGTGGTGGGGGGTGTTTGTCAGGGGAAAGAACGTGAGAGAGAGGAAAAAACTTATTCACGTGGGTAATGCATTATGGGTTTTCACATGTCCTAGCTGTAAAGAGAGTGAAGACAACAATGAGGGTGATGGAGGGGAGCGTGAGTGAGTTGGAGTTGTCTATCGTGTATGGTGTTGGCAGTGGAAAAAAAAAAGGAAAATGGTCCCACGGTGGAGTCTGTCACAACCCGCCTTTTCGGGCTGTGACAAACTCTTTCTTACTTACATTAAGGCAAAAATTTGAGAAATTTTTTTTTTTAAAACTGAGATAAATAATTTACTTACAATAATTTTGGTAACTTCCAAAATGCATTAACACACTTATATTTAGATAATTATTCTTACTTTTACAACATTTTACTTTTTAAACATTCTATTTCAAAACATCTTAAAATATACACAACGAAAACATTTAGTAGCGGACTCCATACCCTACCTGATCTGCACACATCATCCGTCCGCCAGCTCATCATTAAGGTTTATTCTGACCTTTTCGTCAGAATACCTACAACATGAAATACTTAATGAGCTAACACCCAATAAGTCCCATAAATCCCACATAGACATTCAAATAAATGCATAATTCAATTATGCTTTCTTATAAACTTTTTTTTATCATCATCATTTCTTATCTTTAGCTAGGGCTTAAGTGTTCGTACCATTGCGCAATTTCATTTAGGTCTACGTAACATCGTGGCCATACTTTATCCTTTAAACTCCCCTTGAATCAAGAGTCGGTATGACACTTTTTTTAATTTCTGGTGACATATTTACCAATCTATTTATTATGGTTGACATACCATGTATGGAGTGATAATCACATGTTATCCATGATACATAAATTCATATGCATAGCATAGTATACACAAGTACCTACTTTATATACACACAGGTATTCATCATTGTACGCACAGATACATAAGATATTGTACATAACAATACATAACATGTTATACACTCAGGTATTCTAATCGTGTACTCACAGGTATCCATACTATACCTCTAGGCATTCTTTTCATAGCAAACACACAAGTTTACACTTCAATATATACTCAGGTATACATGAACATACATTATATACGTATATTTTCATACTATAGGTGGGAATGGTACTTATTTATTTTTGTGTACCAAAAAATAGACTTCAGTCTCTTTTCTTCTAGGCTCCTAGAATCCTGTTGGCCAATTACAAAATTATTAGCTAATTTCGTTACGTTTCATTACAAAACGTTCATTGCTTAATTAATCGAGTTGCATAACTACACACAATCTTGAAAATCACTGATTTCCTTATTTTTATCTAGCTTTACCTTATCGTCACTTACAAAGGGTGGGAATCTTTCTAATTATTTTGTTTTTCTTATTTGAGACATTTTAGAGCAATTCGGGTTATTGAGCAAAAATGACGATTTTGCCCTCCGTGGCCCCACTGACCTACTCGAGCTCGATTCGTTATTTTAATAAAAATAGCCACATATTAACTTTAAAATAATGTCCTTGTGGCTTCTATCTCTTTATTTCACACTTATGCCCCCTTCTTATAAAACTTTACAATTTAGCCCATAAACTGAAAATTTTGACAATTTTGCCCCCGGGCTAAAATTTTTCTCTTTGAACCAAAATTTTATATTTTTCACAAGAAACATTTTTACTTAAAGTACCATACCTTAAATCATTTTGAAAAATGATATTTTTGCCATTTTAACACCTTTTCACTTTTAACAAATTCTTGGAAAATAAAAACTCACAAACGGTTGAGTTTTTTGACGAACCATTTGAGATATTTAACAGTTTCATTGAGATCTACAACTTTTGTGTTTTAACTTTTTTCAAAATCTTACTGTACATGGGTTTTTTGGCCATTTTTAATTCTGTAGAGAAAGAACTTTTTCTTTCAATTTAGTCCCTAAGGCGTTTTTATAAAAATCTATTTTAAAATTACAATTATACCCCTACAGAAACCATTCCATCCTTTGTTTAAATCATTCTCATGCCTAAACATCATTTTTGCAAAGACTAACATAAAAATTACAAAAATAATATTTTTTTTAAAAACTAGTATTTTGCACCATAAACTAAAATTTTACAACTTAAACATACCATACATCACATATACATGAAATTTCATCAAATATATGCTCAAGAACCCACATGGGTTTAAAAGAATAAAAGTCAAAACAAAATTCATAAAATTTTAAAACTTTAAAATCTAAAACTTACCAAAATAACACTCTTTTGGTTTCTAGCCTTCAAAATTCCTTTGAACTCCCTCCTGTGCTTTCTTTTCATGCAAAAATACCATGGATTAATTTTGCCCTTCTACCCATGAAAAATCTCTTGAAAACTTATTAAAAAGTTTGGGATTTTACCTTAAATCTTGTGGAAAATTCTTGAGCTTGCTTCTAAAACTTGTTTTGGGGCTATTTTTACAAAGTGTGAGGTTGAGAAATTTTTTTGAAAGCTTCTTCAATGGTTGCCCAACATGGGAAGAAGAAGAAAGAAAGGAAAAAAAATTGTGATAACCATGCATTAATTGCTTCCTAACCCACTTGGTTACTTCATCAAGTAACCCTTTGGGTTACCAAGTGTCATCACATGATTGGGCCACCTTTCATGGCTTGGTGGCCCAATAAAAAGCTAAAAAGTGTCCACTTTGTAGGGCAAAAAAATTACACTGTGTAATTTTTCACCACGTAGTATTTTTCTTGTACTGCCGTGGCCACATCAATGTACTTTATATCCTTAGACTGTATAAAAATATTTGACTTACTTTTCATTCACTTTTGGAGGTCAATCTTGACATTTTCGTATCTGCGTTTTCACTTAGCAGTATTCTTATATTGCTATGGCCTCCTTTTTACCCTAAGTTAGGGTTTGGACAACTTTTATGTCATATTTACATTCTAATCACCCATTTGTTTATATTACAATTTTACAATTTATCGTGATATAAAATTCATTTTATGGATATTATTTACAAATTTTTGAATAATTAAACTCATAAAATCTGTATTTTACCATATCCAACATTGCATCACATTCACCGTGAAATTTGTAATCGATGCCGTTTATTTATACTTTATTGTAATTTTCAAAAATTACAATTTTTACAAAAATTTACATTTTTAAAAGTAAATTTATTAATTAAACCCAATTAAATATTAGGTTTTGTTAATGAAATTTTCTTGGTCATATAGAGTCTAAGAAAATGCGTTCAATTCTCACAAATGATGGTCTAGATAGTTTTGGGGTAAGTTTTGGAGTGATTTAGAGTATAAAAGAGTAAGGAAAAACGGTAAAAAAATTTTATCAACTCGGGTGCTACAGTAACTTTCACAAGGAAGAAGACAATGATACAATATTGTCGTTTTTGCATTTGTCTGTCGTTTTACTATTCATAGCACAGTGATGTCGTTTAGCACTATTCATAGCTACAATGATGTCATTTAGCACTATTCATAGCTACAATGATGTCTTTTTTTTGTTGCAAAAAAATGGAAATTTTTAAATCAAATTCTAAAATTTTTAAGAATCAAAATATTATATTTAAATAATAAAAATCCATATAGATCACCGAAACAAACAATTTATAAACAAAATATAATTATTATATATAAGGCACTTTATATTGTTGAAATTTTTCTAGTCCATTCACTGTAAAATAAAGTCGTCAGTCTAAAAAAAATTTCATAATCATCAAAAACATACTAGAAATATCACACAAAATGTGCTATTAAGTCATAATTTTATTCATGTTGATGCATAAAATAGTTAAATGTTACATGTCATCGGTTAAAGAAAATAGCAGTTGTCACAATATGAAAGGAAGAACAAATGGAAGTTGAAAGTTATGGTATAAAAGAGACAATAGAAAATAAATATCTCTATCCGCAATAAAAAATGTGACAACAAATAAAGAAACTTTATTTTAGTGGAGATCCAACAAAGATCATTGGGCCGCAATAAATTAAAATCCTACAGCTTCAACACAAAGCATTGATGCCAGTAGGACCTCGGAAGAAAAGTCAGGTCAATTTTATAAATTTTATGGACGAGTTTGATACAAGTGGGTGGAACGGAACATGTTTCTGGTCCATGAGATATTTCCCAAAAGTCTACTAATTTCAGGGTAACAAGTACTAACAACGTTGTTCGTAGCTAATTCAAGCTTGTTACTTCGTTTCCTACAAAAAAAAAAAAAAAATAATAATAATAAAAAAAATCCCCCATCAAAGCTTTACTACCATGTTGCTGATTCTTCTTCTTCTGCCTCTAATTTCTCTTCTCATCTTTCTCATCAAACAAAATACTATCATGAAATTACGCAGAGAAAACGAGCCGCGAAATCCTCCAGGTCCTCCAATGCTTCCCATCATAGGGAATCTCCACCAGCTTGGTTCACTGCCTCACCGTTCCTTATGCCAACTTTCAAGAAGACATGGCTCCGTTATGCTCCTCCGATTCGGAGGTGTACCTGTGATTATCGTCTCCTCCGCCGAGGCTGCAAAGGAGGTCTTACAAATCCATGACCTGAAATGTTGTAGTAGACCTTCCTTAGCCGGCTCCAGAAGAATTTCCTACAACAATCTAGACGTATCTTTCTCACCTTATGGTGGACACTGGAGAGAAATGCGAAAAATCTGTGTTCTCAAGCTCTTTAACACGAAAAAAGTCGAGTCTTTTCGGTTGGTTAGAGAGGAAGAGATTAGTTCTCTGATCAATTCTCTCTCTCGTTCGTCGTTGTCTGAATCTCCCGTTAATATTAGTGAAAAGATGTTTGCTCTCGCCGCAGGTATTACTTTTAGGATTGCCTTTGGAAAGATCTTTGGTAAGAGTGGATTAGACGATGATAAGTTTGAGGAGAAAATTCACAGGGTACAAAGCGTGTTAGGAAGCTTTGCGGCCTCCGATTTCTTTCCATATTTGGGTTATTTTGTTGATAGGCTTAGTGGTTTTTGTTCAAAACTTGAGAGCATTTTCCATGAGTTGGATAATTTTTTCGAACTTGTGATTGAAGAACATCTCAATAGGACAACACGAGATGAAGATCAGGAGGATATTGTTGACTTGATGCTAAGAATAGAGAGAGATCAAACTGAATTTGGTGAAGTCCAATTCACTAAAGATTGCATCAAGGCAGTCCTCATGGTAAGCTATCACATTTGTTTTATTAGTTATTTGTTTGCTTATTTTTTTCAAAAAAGGTTAACATAAGAAAATAATTATTCTACATATAGTGAGTAATTGTGACTTTATTGTTATTTATTTTTAAATTAAGAAATCTCTTTATTTTAAGAAATTTTGATAGTTTGCATCGATAAAGTCTTGCATCGATTATTTGATTTTAGGATTGTAATTTATATTTATATAGATTCCTTTGGTAGTACTCTTTAATGGACTCCAATCATCTGTCTCGTTTTGGATGTTTCAAATGGTGTCTAACCAATCATAATATGATACGTCATTTAATAAAAAAAAATTAAAATCAATTAGACATTATTTTAAATTTTTAAATGACGCGTCATAATATGATTGGTTAGACATCATTTGGGACTCCAAAATTGAAATTTGAATTTCTCTCTAATAGTATAGGCAAATTGTCAAATTATATTAAAACTTCATATTATATATTTTCTTTTATTTCTTTTTTTGATATTAGAATTTTTGAAATTTTTAAGTGTTCAGACTTCTATTTAAAAGATCAACTTTTTAAGTTACATGACCAAGTTCTATACATGTATATTTTATTTTTATATTTACATAAAATAAAACTCGTGTTTATTTTGCTCTTTAGAAATTCACCTTCTCCTACCACCATATGACGAGTGGTCGTTTATTTTATTTTATTTATGTTCTACCGGTCAATGGTTCTAGTATTCTTAATGTGTGAAACTGATAAAAGCCCTCTTATTTCATGTTTGCGTCTCAGGACATATTCGTGGCTGGAGTGGACACTGGTGCCATAACCATAACTTGGGCAATGGCAGAGCTTGCTAGGAACCCAAGAGTGATGAAAAAAGCTCAAAATGAAATTAGAAGTTGTGTGGGGAAAGGACAATTAGTCAATGAAAGTGACATCCATCAATTTCACTATCTGAGAATGGTGGTCAAAGAGACAATGAGGTTGCACCCTCCCGTCCCACTTTTACTCCCAAGAGAAACCATGTCCCAATTCAAGCTCTTTGGTTATGATGTTTATCCGAAAACTCTGCTTCAAATTAATGTTTGGGCAATTGGAAGAGATCCTAATTACTGGGATAACCCTGAAGAGTTTTTCCCCGATAGATTCATCGATAGCTCCATTGATTACAAAGGGCAACATTTCGAGTTCTTGCCGTTTGGAGGTGGTCGAAGAGGCTGTCCTGGGATTCACATGGGAATAGCCATGGTGGAGCTCACATTAGCAAACCTCTTGTGTTGTTTTGACTGGAGATTGCCTGATGGTGTGCAGGAGACAAATATTGACATGGAAGAGGCATCAGGACTTACAACATATAAGAAATCCCCTCTTAAACTTGTTCCAATTAGATTCCAACGGCCATAAGAAGATCAAACTTAACCAAAGTTATGGCCTCTTCCTATATCTTAAGAAGATTAAAAATTTGCACTTGTATCCTTTTCCCTTCTGGTTGTAGATATTCTTGTTGTATTCAAGCTTTGTTTGCATAAATACATGATTATGATGTTATGGAGTTGTACTTAATCTTGATGTTATGGAGTTGTAATTAATCTTGATGTTGGAATTTTTGTTTCCTTTTCGAATTTATGATGAGATTTGAAAATAGAATTAGGCTGGAATTTGATTGTTAAACGTTGTGAAGCCAGCCGTTTTTAATAAAATGTATGATTACTTGTTTTGAAAGCATAATTAGGAAATATAATTCTATTTCCTTTAAGAAAATATTTGCCTATCAATTGCTATTGAAAACTACTACACAGAGGGAAAATTGACGACAAATACAGAAAACGACAAACTACTAAAAACAACAGCATTAAAGACGTCAGCAGAAGTAAAAATGACAAACAAAGGGAAAGCCACAGGAACTTAAGTTTGGTAAACAACGATAGCAGATAAATGAGCGGAAAATATGAAAAGGAGAACAAATGAAAAAAAAAAAAAGGTTGGGTGGCCATTCTTCAGCCATAACAAAAATTATGTCTTAACTTTTCTAAAATTAGGTATATGGTCGTTTTTTGTTCTTCCAATTCTGCCTCCACCTGCAACCGGAGTTGTTTCCTTTGTTTGTCTTCCATTTCTTTCAAAACAAAGCAATCTGCAGAAACAAAAACAAACACATACAGATCTCTCCATCTAAAGCCATGACCGTCGGTACGGCATCTCATCATCTGCTCACGAGACAATGTAGGTGACTCAGACCACAGCTGCTGATCTCGCTCTCACCGACCTCGCTTACGTTTCCTCCTTTGATCTTCCCAACTTTGTCGTTCCTTGCTCCAAGATAAGCTCAGACCATGGACGATGACTCCAACGACTATGACGAAGATGAGAAGCAATTGGCAGTGGTCTACGCGCGGCTCCGTTCATGTAGGGATCTTTGATGATAGCTTTGGTCTTGGCCAGGGTAAAGACGGCAATGTTGGTGCAGAGGTGGGCAGTGTGGGGCGGTTGCGAATCTAGTCGACGACAGCAAAAGGGAGGAGGGAGAGAAAGAAGAGAGAATATGAGGGATTAAGTTTTTTTTAAGGTTTGTTTTTATCACTGATATATTGGTATTAGTGATATACGAAGATTTATTATTAATATATTAGGCTTTATCATAGATATATTACGATTTATTATTGATGTACTCGAGTTTATCATTAATATACTCGGCTTTATCACTTATATATTATAATATATGATTGCTGCACTAGAGTATATCATTGATGTATGATTAATAACAATGAAGGTTATTTTTGTCATTTTGATTTTATAATAAATGAGGAGGGACATTTTCTTAATTTAGAAAAAATATAGTAATTTATTTTAATGAGACCATAAAAAGATCATTTGCCTTTGTATGCCAGTGAAAAATGAATCCATATTTCCATATTATAAAGGAGAATTGATAGAAAGATACAAGACATTGACAAGAATCAAACAAATCTTGAAATATGACAATTAATGATCCCAACCTGGCACCACCAATCAATGGGGCCAATAATTTTCTATTATATCTACTAAGAAAATGGGATAGCAAATTTGGACTAACAATGTTGTAAAATAATCATCACGAGACGAAAACAAAAGCATATATATCCACCAATAGGGAAGGAGTATGATCCGTGTGGAACGTCTTTCTTATCCATGAAAATAACTTTTCAAAAAAATCAAGCAAAGCGTCTTCATGACTTCTGCTTTCTCAAAAGCCCTATTGTTTTCTATAAAAAGTGCGCAACAATGTAGTTAAAAGATATTACATTCCCCTTCTACCATTGTCTCTCTTATTTAAAAAGAAAAAGAAAAAGAATGTGATACATGTTAATGATTATTCTAATTAATTAGTGCTTTACTGTTGCTGACTCTTCTTCTCCAGTTTCTAGTAACTCTTCCTCTGTTTCTCATAAAACAAAGGATATTCATCATAAAATCAAAGAGAGAAAAAGAGAGACTTTCTCCAGGCCCCCCAATTCTTCTGTTGAATTAGAGAAGAAAACTTGAAGAATACTCTCAAACTCACACACGAACAGATAACTAAGAACAACTAGAACAATTTTGGGCCTTGAATTCTCTTGTAACTACTTCATTAATGATTTCAAGAAAAGCTTTAACACAGAATTCTCAGTGAACATTTCATGAAATCCTATTACAACAATCTCCCATTCTCTCTACCCTTCTGTTCCTTTTCTTTCTCTCTCTTTTGTTAATTCGGTTACACAAGAACTCTCCCTTTTATATATGTTTTCAACCAATCAGGCTGCTCACAGTAAGCTAACTTCATAACCAACACATTACTTGGGCTTCTTGATAATTGGGCCACTGTTGGACTTAATATTGAACCACTTATACTCAACAATCTCCACCTTGGTTCCATATCAATCCACAATTGTTCATCACAGCTGAAAATCTTCAATCTTTAGTATCTTCAAGCAATGCTGAAATTTACTCCAAGGTGGTGCTTTGGTTAACATGTCTACAAGGTTGTGATCGGTTGATACCTTCTGAACATTAACTGTTCCTTCTGCCACCATGTCTCTAATGAAGTGGTATTTTACATCTACATGCTTAGTTCTTTCATGTTATATCTAGTTCTTGGTGAGGCAAACTACATTTTGATTGTCACAGAACACTGTCACAGTCTTTAAATCTTCAAATCTTCTTGAATGAGCAATTCATAAACAAGTTCTTTAAGGATTGCCTTTGGGAAGGCCTTTGGTAAGAGTGGACTAGACAATGATGAGTTTGAAGAAATGATTCATAGGGTAACAACCGTGTTCAGAAGCTTCATAGCCTCCGATTTCTTCCCAATGTGGGTTGGATTGTTGATAGGTTTACTGGCCTTTATTCGAGAGAAGTTTCCATGAGTTGGATAATTTTTTCGGACTTGTGATTGAACAGCATCTCAATAGGACAACAAAAGATGGAGATCAGGAAGATATTGTTGACTTGATGCTAAGAATAGAGGGAGATGAATCCGAATTTGGTGAAGTTCAATTCACTAGAGATTTTATCAAGGCAATCGTCATGGTAAGGCATCACACTTGTTTTATAAGTTATTTGTTTGTTTTATACTTCATATATGAAAAAGAAATAGTTTGATAGTTACCTTTGTTAGTAGTTGTGAATTTATTGTATGTATTTCTAAATTAAGAAATCTCTTTATTTAAGGATATTTTTATTAGTCTCGGATTACTTACATAATTTGGAATCATAATATATATTTATTTGGAGCCCATTAATGTTATATCAATAACGAAATATTGCAATTAGAAACAAAATATCGCGTAAGTGAGCAGTTTTATCAATAATGTTATATCAATCCTCATGACAAAACAGCAATATACTTGGAAGCAATAAAAATAATTGACGATCAAGCAAATCCTAAATATCACTAGTAGTGGTAATAAATCACGAAGTAACAGTAGTAATAACACTACATGATTTTCAATTGTAGGAAATATGTATATTACTTTGAGAATGACATTTCTTTGCACACACCAATCTCGCATGATTACTTTTCAGTTAGAAATGAAATTATTAGGATCATGAATAGTTCAAACTCTCTGTTGAGTGTTGACTAGAAAGTAATACAATGTAGTTTTGGACTTTCAAATGGCCCATCATGTACGTCACTGTTTGGATAATCTTGCACGCTTTTGTCCCCTTCTTGAAGGTAATTGAATTTTATATTTTAATTAAGCAAATGTTTTGAGAGAATAGTACTGTTTTTTGGTTTAAATTTTATGAATGTAAAACAATAAAAAATAGTTGGAACTGTTTTATCAAACAAGCTATAAGTAGTAAATAAAAATGATGATTATACATGTATGTGCATGTGTTTTAGAAGTTTGAAGTTACATAACTCAAAGAATTAACTACCCTGGTCAACAAAATAACATAGAGTTTGCTTGGTATGTAGGTTTGAAATGTTGTAATTTAAAACTTCATAGTTTGAATTATGTGATCTAAATGATGATTTTGATCTAGCGTTTAAAATATAACAATAACCATATGAAATTACATGAATATACTCCCTTAAAAAAAGACACACGCACACAAAAAAAAAAAATTGCTAATTTTAATTCTTGCTTTTGAAAATAATAGTTATCTCTTTCTATCCCTTACAACTGAAAAAGATATAAAACTCTCTCCTAAGCTTATTATAAGTTGCAAGTTTTATATTTATATTAATAAAACATTTATTTTAATGGTTTTATTTATGTGTGAGTCACATTACACGACAAATTAGGAGGATAACAACAGTATGAGGGTTGCCAGCAAACAAAAAGGCGCATAGTAAGAAGTAATTCATGTTTTTTTTTTTATTTTTTTCAAAATTTTAATTTCAATTTTATTTAAATCTTTATTGTCCTTTTTTAAGTAATCACGTGACTCTCATATGATTAAAACTATCAAAAAATTAAAGTTTTAATTACAAAAAGTATCGAAGTTGTCATTTATTACAAGTTAAGGGGAGAGTTTTGCGGTATTTGAAATTGTAGAGGACAAAATGAGACAAGTATTCACAAGGGACTAAATTTAAATTAAAAAAATAATGATGCAAATTTTCCGATGAAAAAAGATGAAAAAGTAGCTAAATGTACAAAAAAAAAAAATAGTGAATATGATGGCTTTAGTCATGGCATTTGTCACCATGGAAATAAGATGTCGTTTTGGAAGCCAACAAGGACATTAAGTTTGTCTTAAGGCCAAACGACATGTAGTTTATATTTACTAAAAATAGTAGTTTTTTGAGAGTTTAGGTATGTAAAATTCTGACAAAATCATTCTTGTAAAAAGATATTGGGGTTTTACTTTTGGCATTCCTCACAATGGGAACGATATGTCGTTTTTGAGGAAAAAACGACATTTTCTTTATGTGGATGCCAAACTACATATAGCTCATCTTAATCCATCTCAATTGGTCCTTTTTTACCTGCTTTCTCGATATGATACAGCTAACTTATGATTTGTAATACGTCATTGGCAAAGCAATCTGCATATTGTCAACCATAATCTCTATGGAAGAGGACAAAGTTTACCATTAAATAAAGGGAGAAATTATCGTAATTTGGAGTATTGTGAATCTTGATGTTGAAAATTTTTACTTGGAACGCCTTTTCCATTTTGGGTGACATGTGGAGCTTAAAATGATAGAATTAGGCTGGGATGGAAATAATTGTTTTTGTGAAGCTGTATAAGAAAGCGGACAAAGATTAATTTGAGAACGACGTTTCTTTGCGCGCACCAATCTCGCATGATTACTTTTCAGTTAGAGATGAAACAATTAGGACGATGAATAGTTCAAACTCACTGTTGAGAGTTGACTAGAAAGTACTACAATGTGGTTTTGGACTCTCAAATTGCTCATCCTGTATGTCACTCTTTGGATAACCTTGCACGCTTTTGCCCCCTTCTTGAAGGTAATTGAATTTTATATTTTAAATTAGGCCTATGTTTGGGGGAATGGTTACAGTTGATTTTATTGTTTAAATTGTTTTTTTATTTATATTTTATAAGAAAAAATACTGTATTAAAAATTATTAAAACAATAACAAATAGTTAAAAATTGTTAATAATAATAAGCAATGTGTCGCACGACATGTGATTTCACAGAAGTCTACTAATTTTTTCCTATAAAAAAAATGAATAACAAGTACTAACAAGGTTGTTCGTAGCCAATTCAAGCTTGTAACTTCGTTTCCTTAAAAAAAAAAAAAAAAATCCCCCAACAAAGCTTTACCACCATGTCGCTGATTCTTCTTCTTCTCCTCCCTCTAATTTCTCTTCTTATCTTTCTCATCAAACAAAATCTTCTCATGAAATTAAGGAGAGAAAACGAGCCGCGAAATCCACCAGGTCCTCCAAGGCTTCCTATCATAGGTAATCTCCACCAGCTTGGTTCACTGCCTCACCGTTCCTTATGCCAACTTTCAAGAAGATATGGCTCTGTTATGCTCCTCCGATTCGCTGGTGTACCCGTGATTATCATCTCCTCCGCCGAGGCTGCAAAGGAGGTCTTAAAACTCCATGACCTGGAATGTTGTAGTAGACCTTCCTTAGCCGGCCCCAGAAGAATTTCCTACAACAATCTAGACGTCTCTTTCTCACCTTATGGTGAACACTGGAGAGAAATGCGAAAAATCTGTGTCCTCAAGCTCTTTAACACGAAAAAAGTCGAGTCTTTTCGGTTTGTTAGAGAGGAAGAGATTAGTTCTCTGATCAATTCTCTCTCTCGTTCATCTTTGTCTGAAACGCCTGTTAATCTTAGCGAAAAGATGTGGGCTCTCACCGCAAGTACTATTTTAAGGATTGCCTTTGGGAAGACCTTTGGTAAGAGTGGATTAGACAATGATAAGTTTGAAGAAATGATTCACAGGGCAACAACCGTGTTGGGAAGCTTCACAGCCTCCGATTTCTTTCCCAACGTGGGTTGGATTGTTGATAGGTTTACTGGTCTTTATTCAAAACTTGAGAGAAGTTTCCATGAGTTGGATAATTTTTTCCAACTTGTGCTTGAAGAACATCTCAATAGGACAACACAAGATGGAGACCAGGAAGATATTGTTGACTTGATGATAAGAATAGAGAGAGATGAATCCGAATTTGGTGAAGTTGAATTCACTAGAGATTGTATCAAGGCAATCGTCATGGTAAGCCCTCACACTTGTTTTATAAGTTATTTGTTTGTTTTATGCTTCATATATTGAAAAGAAATAGTTTGCATATAGTTACCTTTATCAGTAGTAGTTGTGAATTTATTGTATTTATTTCTAAAGTAAGAAATCTCTTTATTTAAGGATATTTTCATTAGTCTTCGATTACTGACATAACTTGGTATCATAATATATATTTATTTGGAGACCATTAGTAGTCCTCTTTCTTAGCAAAGGCATATTACCGAATCACTTTAAAGCTTTACATTAACTGATATGTATCTCCTTTTTTTTTCTTCTTCAATTATTAATTTTCAAGTTTTTAAGTGTTTGAACTTAAAAGACGAACCTATTAATTAGTATGGCCTTATATCTAAAATTTTATGTTCATTTTAATTTCTAAATGATATGTAACTCGTGTTTGTTTTGCTCTAGAAAGATTCAGTCTTCACCGCTTTCCATAGGACGGGTTTATTTATTTATTTATTTCATGTTATATTGTTCTATGGTTTTAGTATTCTTCATATGCATAACTAATCAAAGCCAAGTGTGGTTTGATACTATAATCGGAACTGATGTTTGGATATTAATTGATTTCATAGATGAGAAGATAATAAAATCTCCATTGTGGGTTCAAAATTTGAGTTCAAAAATCCAAATCCATCTACTTTTTGAGTTCAATGTTTGAGATTAACTTTGAGTTTTTTTGCCTTCAAACGCTTGCTCAGTTCAAAAACCGGATTCACTCATTGAACCTCAAACAAATGGACTTATTTCTTGTTTGTGCCTCAGGATATATTCTTGGCTGGAGTGGACACTGGTGCCGTAACCATAACTTGGGCAATGGCAGAGCTTGCTAGGAACCCAAGAGTGATGAAAAAAGCACAGAATGAAATAAGAAATAGTATCAATAAAGGAAAATTTGTCAATGAAAGTGACATTCATCAACTTGATTATCTGAAAATGGTGGTCAAAGAAACTATGAGGTTGCACCCTGCACTCCCTCTTTTACTCCCAAGAGAAACCATGTCCCAATTTAAGCTCCTTGGTTATGATGTTTATCCAAAAACTCTGCTTCAAATTAATGTTTGGGCAATTGGAAGAGATCCTAACTACTGGGACAACCCGGAAGAGTTCTTTCCTGAGAGATTCATTGATAGCTCCATTGATTACAACGGGCAACATTTCGAGTTCTTGCCATTCGGAGGCGGTCGAAGAGGCTGTCCCGGGATTCACATGGGAATAGCCATGGTGGAGCTCACATTAGCAAACCTCTTGTGTTGTTTTGACTGGAAATTGCCTGATGGTATGAAGGAGACAACTATTGACATGGAAGAAGCACCAGGACTTACAGTACATAAGAAATCCCCTCTTAAACTTGTTCCAATGAGATACCAATGGCCACAAGAAGATCAAACTTAACCAAAGTAATGGCTTCTTTCTATATCTTAAGAAGATTAAAAATCAGCACATGTATCCTTTTCCCTTCACTGGTTGTTAGTATGCATTGATCATAAATATATGATTATGATGTTATGGAGCTTTAGCTCATCTTGATGTCCAAATTTTTGATGAGATTTGGAAACAGAATTAGGTTGGAATTTAATTGTTAAACGTTGTGAAGCCCTTTTAAAAAAATGTATAAATTGCTCGCTTTGAAAGCATAATTAGGAAATAATTCTCTTTCCTTTAAGAACATATTTGTGTATCTTGTCATTGAAAACGACAACAGAGAGTGCAATTGACAACACATACAGAAAACGACAAACCGCGAAAACAAGCAGCACATGAAAGACGACAAGGAAAGTTAAAAATCACAAACAGAGAGACGTAACTGGAAATTGAAAATTACAACATAAGGAAGGCATTAACAACTAGAAAACAACGATTAATTGAGAATGTCAATTTGGTAAATGACCGAAAATATATCAAAACGAGAACAAATGAAAAATGCATCTATAGTACAATATTATACAGGAGAATTCCTCTTCATTCGCTGTTTAAAGGAAATGTAATAAAATTGAAAAATGACAAACAGAGAGGTAAAAAAACAATAGAAAGATGACTGAGAAAGAGATTTTTCAATTGTATTGACTTGCTCAAGAATATATAGAATACAAAGTTGTCTATATATAGAACAAAAAAAGAAACAATCAGAGTATGTGTAGGGCCTACGCTTGCTAATGCTATTGGTTCACACGAATGAGGACAAACGATATATAGCTGTCAATGTACAATTCTTTTAATGGATCTAATATAGCTGCATCACCACTAAAGCAATCAGGACAAAGACACCACCGCTAAAGCACTGCAGAGGAAAGCAACACTAGCACTTCTCTTACTACAGAGGAAAGCAATTTGGACAATAAAGGCTGTCAAATTGCATTGAGATAAGAATCAATTATGCTTAGGACAAAACGATGCATTGGCATCATCTTCCAACAGCCTCCCTCAATTCGTTAGCCTTCAAAGAAGTGACTCCTAGTTTGTTCCTAAGATAGTTGAAAAATATTGCAGATAGGGGCTCCGTGAGTATGTCAGCATTTTGGTTTGTGGCTGGGACATGCTGAACTCCAATGGCCTTGTCTAGCACCTTCTCTCGGACAAAGTATAGGTCCAGTTCAATGTGCTTAGTTCTTGAACGTAGAACTGGATTAGCAGATAGTGAAACTGTACTCAAATTGTCCACCCAAATCACTAGACTTCTACTACAGCTAACTTGCAATTCCTTCATAAGAGACTTAAGCCAAAGTACTTCAGCAGTGGCACTGGCTAGACTCCTATATTTAGCCTCTATGCTGAATTGAGAAATAGTGGTCTGCTTCTTAGAACACCATGTGACTATATTATTTCCCAAATAAACACAAAAACCTATGGTTGAAGGATAATCATTGGGGTCTGTAGCCCAATCGGCATCTGAGTATCCTGTTAAATTCAAGTGTTCTAACTTGGTGAATCTTAACTGCTTTCTAGTGTGTGTTTAGGGGACACTGCATGAATTGGCTTACCTTGTTGACTGAATAAGCAATTTTAGGTCGGGTTATGGTGAGATATTGAAGGGCAACTACTATGCTTCTATACAGCTGCCTCTCTTCAAAGGGATCTCCATTGTGGGCTGATAAGTGCTGACCTGTGATCATTGGAGTAGGAAAAGGCTTAGCATCCTCCATCTTAATCTTCTTAAGAAGATATAAGATGTATTTTGCTTGAGATAAGTGAAAACCTATGCTAGTAGCATGAACTTCTATTCCCAAGAAGTAGTGCAGCAGCCACAAATACTTCAAAGAAAAAGCCATATTCAGTAATTAAATTAGTTTTTGAACTTCTACTTCATGACTGCTTGTGATGATTATGTCATCAACGCACACAAATACAAGAAGTTTTGAGTGTTGAGTGAGCTTTATGAAGAGTGAATTATCTGACTTCGAGGACTCAAAACCAAGTCTACACAAGGTGTTTCTGAGCTTGTCAAACTTGTAATGACCCGAAAAATTCAAAACTTAATGACTACGATCAATTAAGGATTTTTCTCTCATTACTCAATTGAGAGCTTAAGAAAGTATAAGTTTAGCATTTATTAACACGCATATTTAAAGGTCTTAATAGTCGTAAGACCTTAGAAATAATTAATGTTGTGAATGCACAAAATTATGTGCTTTATTTATGAAACATGTAATAATGTAATATTATGATGGTACATTAAAATAATTAAAAAAAATTATTTGATGTGCTAAACCAAGAGTTTATGATTCATTAATTTTATACATGAGCCAAAAAGATGATGTTATTGGCAAAAGTAGAATTTCCAACTTACTAAGATTATGTAGAAATTCCTATATGATAACAGTTCATTAAAAAAGAAACCCATATCAATAGTGATCATGAGCTCCATACCATAAATTAAAAATGGTGAGCACCAAGTTCAAGGATGCAAGAATTTCAATGTTTTGAATGTGTATAGTAAATTATTATACACATTAATAATTATGTAAAGTTTACTATTATTGTTGTAATGACAATAATAATAATGACAATTGTTATAGTAATAAGAAGAAGAAGAAGAAGAGCATTGATGGTGTCCACAAACGCTGATATATTGGTAAGATGTGGACCCATAAATGGCTCTTTACAAGAAGTAGTTCGTAAAGCACAAAATTGTGCTAAGTTTGGAATTTAAATTAAATTAACTTTTAGATAGTCAATTTAATTTACAAAACTTTTATAAAATTACAACTATTGTTTTTAAAATAAAATTTGAATTTTACAATATGAAAAGTTTTAATGAAAATATATGTTTTAAATCATATTTTTTAAAGTTAAAAAAATAAATAAATAATTATATTGAGCAACGTTTTAAATACACAATATCTTTCTTAGAATACATACTTACATATACATATACCCATGTATAAATATAGACACAGTTGTGAAAATAGTTAATCATTGATTTTGAAGACAAATGTATCAAAGTTTACTGTTTCAAAATTAAATCACAAAATCCATATAGTATGGATAAATTTATGAAAATGATTTCTATGTCAAAATGAATATTTTAGCAACACAATAATAGAACAATAGAATTGAAAATTTATGTGATTGTCTTCAAAGTGCAAGTAAGTTACAGTTTTTACAAGTATAATTATATTTACAGAAAATTTAAGTTTACGGATCAAATTTGATCTGCACGATACAACACAGTTGAGACTGTGTAGATACAAAGTTGTCTATAAATAGATGAAAAAAAAAATTTCCAACCAATCAAATCAGCCCATTTCCCCCTCTCTCTCTACTTTCTCTCTCTACATTTTCTCTCTCTCCCTCCTCAAAATCTGGTCAAGATTCCGGCGTCCGTTTTCGACACCTCCCACACCAATGGAAAGCTCTCGTCGAGCCGAGTCCAACGGTGTGCCATGCCGCCCAAAACGCCACCGGAGGAAGCCACACGCGCGGCCCAGAGTGGCGAAAAAACTCAAACTTTTTGACAAGATATCTTCGCCGTCCGACGTCCGATCGACGTGATTCTTGTTCCTACACGACCACCACGATGAGAGGAACAAAACCCATCCTTCATGGCAGCTCAATAATTGCAGGATTGCTCCGCCCATCTACCTCCATTGTCGCCGGTGTGCCACCTTCGTTTATGCCACCTCCGGCGACAGTGATCGACACCTCCCAGCCCAAATGATTCAGAGGAGGACGGGGAAGCTTTCCCCCACCTCAATTGCAGCAACCCATCAACGGTCGACGGAGTTCAAGTTCTGCCACCGTCAACCGCCGCGGGAGTCTCCGTTCTTGCTCCTCCCAGCCACGTTTCTTCAAATTGGATAGGGGGTAATGGTCGTAGGAGGATGGGTAGCAAAAGCCCTCAGCCAATTTCGGGTTTCCATCGCCGGAAAGCCATGATCGGAGCCTCCATTTTTGGCCAAGATTGTGGAGCCCGACCTGCTATGTTAGAGGCAGAATTAGGCAAAATTGACACCGCCATTGGACTCAGAAGGGTCGATTTAGGGGGGTAGGCTCAAGCTCAGCCACCAACGGAGTCCGATCAACGGCGGTCAACACCGGTCAAACTCGGTCAACGCTGGGTCAACACCGGTCAACGCCCTGTTCAACAGCGACTTTGGATTTTTGTGATCCCGACCTCCGATCGATGATCCGAGACCGCCTCCCGACTTGTTTCGACGCTCTGAACGCGATGGTGACCTCCGTTCGAGCAAATTTCACTCCAATAAAAATCATCTAGTACTGACTGCACGCGGATCGAGGCGGCCTAGACTACAGTAAAGAAGTCCAGAATGATGTTTTCAGCAATAATAAAACTCCATGGAGCTTTCCTAGCCATCTATGGCCGCTCGAGGAGCACTGCTGAGGATGCTGCGCAGACTGCAAATACAGCGAGATGCAACTAGACCTGCTCAGTTTGGAGTCCAGGTAAGTAGGAATCTCGCCTGCAGTATGAATAATTTTAAAAGCAAATTAATTTTAAATATTTTCATAAATTTATGAAAATACATTATCAGTGATTTATTACACTGTTATATATTATGATGTGATATGTTATGTTATGACATGATGTGAAATGCCATGATGATGATGTGATGAATAATGTGTGATGTATGCAATATTTAAATTATATTGTTTGATCACTTTTAAGTCAAGCATGATTATGATTTAAGATTCAAGAATTATGAGATTGTGATGTCATGTAGTGATAAGTCATACTGCATACACACAATAATGCAAGTGAAGCTTATATGACAAGTTAAGGGTGTCGTACCAACCTCCCGACCCACGGGGAGGTTCCATGTTAA
>CAMOHE010053227.1:1229-14598 GCA_946598075.1 Artocarpus hirsutus | reverse complement strand
GAGTGCCAACTCTTTAAAAAAAATTAATTCAAGTATAGGAGAAAATAAGATCACAAGGCATGATAACAAACCTGTAAAATCAACATAAAACCATGTCTTAGATACTAATTGTTAGAAAATGATACACAGCAGAGTTTTAATTTTTTTTTAAAAATAGCCTTTTCTAAATAACAAGTTTAACATACTAAGTATATAAATTAATAAAAGATCTAACATACCTCTTTAGTAAACCAAAGATCGTAGAAAAATTGACCAGAGAAAAACATTTTGGAAGAGCCTTAACCAATTGGTCTTCCTTGTTATTCTCTTTCTACGATCAGAATACAGGTGGTCACACATCGTACAGTTATTCCTCTAGTGACTCTCCTTGAGAATACCAAGAACTAAGGTTTCAGATGTTGAATAATAGCTCTCTAGGAGTTTTAGAGTTTCTCTCACTAGAAAACTTACTCTATATTTCTCAAATGATCTAAGGAACAATGAAAAATAGTTCCCTTTATATAGTGGTCGAATTTGTGGTTAATCCCTATTAGATTAGGCTTTAAAATTTAAGTCTGGATCAACTTTTGATGAAAATACATAACAGGATTATCGCACAGTTGGCCTACCAAACTAGTTGCACCAGCCTACCTAACTTGGCTACTGGCTTGCCGATCGAGCGATAATATAGAAATCTTAGAGTATCTTATTTCATGTGAGAATCTTAGATAAAGCTTCAGTTTTAATTCAAACAACCCAATAGAGAAGTTATCTTATTAAAATAATAACATACAGATAATTCTGTATCAAATAAAATATTATCTAAATAATTCAACATGTTTATCTTAAATTAATTTACAAAACTAATCCAACCAATAAATCAACATGAATTATTAAATCTAATATATCAAATTTTAGCCAATCTAATAATTAACATAAGCCACCAATATGTAGGAAAAATATGCCGTATCGTTATAGGAATTATTATGAGCTAGCAAAGGGGACATGATGGACATATATAGATCAAGCTTCTATAATTATAAAATATCATATCCTAGATACATATATTTTGTAATTATCACCTCTAACGCTAGTTCACTAAAAGCTTAGAGTTATATTATCGAATTATATAAAATTACAAAGCTCCAATAAGCTAATTATCCAAGACATATCATAATGTGTAACATCTCTATAGGATATTCATAATTGCTTAAGGATAAATTCTATTTTTCCTTCCTGATTTTTTTGATCTTATGTTCTATTATCTCACCATTGGAAAACTTACTATCCATAAATAGTATATCATTCGGTTATATCTATGTATCTAAATAGTTAAACGTTCCAATATTCTAATTATAGGATAATAACTATAAGAGAATATCATTCTCCACAAGAGAGCTATAGATTCTATATCTATAAATAAAGAGTCTATGTCAATCAAGAGTTATATCTCCAACGTACTGATATGCATACCATCATCAAAGCAGGATGTCACCCTTTAATATAGCAAAAGACACAAGTCAAAAATACAAGGCCATTAATTTATTTTAGCATTAAGACATAACACATGTGATTGTCTCAAGTAAATTGATTTAAACAAACAAAATTATTAATCAAATCAATTCAACCCCTTATGTCAATATAACAATGTTTCTATTCGTGAAGTTTCACACTGATGACCAAGACAAGTCATCTCCTATTAGGAATGTAGATAAATAACAATCTTAACATGAAAAAAGTGCCCAACTTTATTCCCTTAATTGCAGACCTTATCATTTAGACTATCACCTTTAAGCTTCATGTCTTCTGCATAATTTGTCTATCATATACACGATCTTAAAGGTTTAGACTAACAGTCTCAGACTTTTGTTTGCTTATCATATATTCAACAAAAAGGAACATGAAGAGGACAAGGTTTGATACATGGATAATAAATAAACTCTTTATTGATTAAATGCCTCCCAAAACTAATTACATCATTTAGTCCTTTGGGCACCTAATCTAACAACCTAATTATGACAAATGGGCTGATATTTTGAAAAAGTTCAAAATTTGATTCTTGGCATGGTAGGCGTAAGAATCTACCTTATATTTCACACTTTAAATGTTTTTTTTCCTTAGTATTATAGTATTAATGTTTGAATAATATACAAGAATGGTCTGATATACTTGATGTTGGTGAGACAAATGCCATCATATTTTAAGAGGCCATGAGGGGATACTAGGATTGGAAAATGATTTGTATAGAAAACTCAAAAAATACAGAGGACAAACTGCCCTGGATTGTGCTAAGGCTAAGATCCCTTTCAACATTAGGTGCCCCGAGCATTGGCACGCATGCTTTGATTGATTTTACATCAGAAAAATTTAAGGTTTATTTTCCTTAATCTTTTTTTTAATGATGTTAACATGATGAAACAATTGCCCCCTAAAAGATATTTTTCTAAATATATAGGCCAAGTTGAAGAAAAATGTTGTTAATCATGCAATCTTCAAGTTTACCAACTATCAAGGGCAATATCTTATTCCCAACATAGGCACAAGAAGATAAGTCATTTTAAAATTTAATGTTTGTCAAAAAAAAGAGAGAAAAATTAACATAGTTTCAATTATGTAGATTAATTCATAGACATTGATAATTGGCATAGCTAGCATTTCTGTCAAGGTAGAGGATAGGCGAGCGATGCTAGTTGGCTGCACATGTTAGCATGTTCTATATTACTTATTCAATACTTTTTTTAAACATTTAGAATTTATATATTTTACTTATTTCCTCTTTCATCTTATTAAATTATAGTCTTAAATGGTTAAGGTGAGACAAACTCAATTGACACAGTTAGTTGGAAGCTTGTTCAGCCTTAACTTGGATAAGAAGGGAATAATAGAGCAAGGACTTGGCTGCAGTAGAGGGGAAGGTGTAGGTCCAACACTTAGTATGCATGACATTCCTTTTACTTCTTCTGGATCGTGCTTACACAACTTCCTGCAAGGATTTAGCATTGGCTTACGCAGATGTACAACACGAACTATGACATGACTATTACAATGAGGCGAATTGATGAGAACCTTAACGTCACAGTACCTTTGCCACCTCTTAAGGTTGCCTTTCCTACGGATGATGAAGATGATGATAATGCACAAAACTTAAGAGATTAGGCATTATGTGCATTTTAGAAAGACTATATTTTATGTTTTATTTTTCTTTTATTGCTTTAATTAATAGAATCTTAGTAGTTTATACTCAATTATCAATTTACATTTCAAGATAATCAAATAATTAAAAAAAGGAAATTAAATTTGCAAATTATACATTATTAAAACTCAATAGTTTTTCAAAAAATATAAAAAATAAATTTCAAAAACAAACAAAAACTTTTGTGTCGTCGCTATAAATCTATTCGCAAAACATTGTCATCGCTAAAAGTTTTCATGATGCCGCCGTTAAAAGTTTTTGTGCAAAGTTTTAGCTACGGCGTTGTTGTCCTTAAAATTACAAATTCAAATTTGAATCAAGAAAAATTTAAACCTTTAATGATGACTTTTTGAAATTATCGTCACTAAAAGTTCTTTCCTCAATAAACCTACAAAACAATTTTAACGACGACAAGCCGTCATCACTAAAACCTTTTAGTGATGAAATTATAGAAATGACAAGATTTTTTAGTGACGACTTTGGGCCTTTTAGCACCTACAAAAAACCCTTTCCTGTATTGGGAATCACAATTGGTGTGCTAGTAATTGTATGGTTATAGAGAGAAATATCCGCATGGATATACCAATGTATTGGACCTGACTACATCAGACCTTTAGGAGTTCTTCAAGCTTTAGTAGATGGAGCAAACTACTTTTCAAAGAAAATCTTTTTCCATGTAGAGGAGAAACTCATTCATTCTACATCGGACCATCCATTGTGAACTATTCATTTTACTAAACTATTCTGTAGTTCCTTTTTGTTCTCACTTTGTTCCAAGGGATCTTAATCTCGGTGATTTTATGGATTGCCATATCAAGTATTGCTCCCGTTGGATATACCGGCTATTGAAACTTGGATGGAAATTTCTTTTACCTATTTCACTCAGTAATCTATTATCAACAACTTTGTCCCAACTCTTTTCACTGTAAAAGAACATGATATCCTTTATTTTCAACTTGAATGAAGCAAGAGAAATAAACAAACATAAAATTATTCACATGTATTCACGATATGTTCCTTGTGATAATCGGGTTTATGAATTATAGTCGATAAATAGTACAAGCTACAAGATATATAGGTCAAAGTTTCATGATTACCTTGTCCCACGTAAATCGTTTACCCATAACTATTCAATATCCTTATAAAAAGGTAATCACTATGAAGTGCTTCCGCGGTTGAATCCATTTTGAATTTGATGAATATATTTCTTGTAAATTATGTGTTCGTGTTTGTCCTATAGATGTGCTTGTTGTTGACTAGAAATTGGAAATTGAAATTTGCAAGATACTATTACTTAATTACAATATTGATTTTGGGATGTATATATTTTGTGGTAATCATGTTAAGTATTGGCCAACAAATTGTTTATTAATAATAAATAATATGGGCATTCTACTTGTGATCCTTGCAAACTGATTATAATCAAATTGCTCTAGGTCGTTTACCAATGTTAGTAATTGAGAATTATACAATTTGAACAATTCTGAATTCTCCTTTAAAAATATTAGTAAATCCTTGATTAAAGACAAATTTTGAATCACTAAGGTACGTTAAAGAAATGAGCTTTTTCATTTTGTTTGGTTTGAATAACTACAAATATCAACAATTGATTAGTTGGTAAGAAGTACGTCTTAATTTGGATTCAAAGAATTGAAAATTCATTAATTAGTATACTTGACATTACTTCAAAATGTACTGTTTCATATTCAAGCTACACTATTGAGATAAAATATAAAATTAGGACAACAACTATACCCCATATTAATTCACACCTCTTAGGATTTAATTCAATTAGAAATTTCTTATGAATCACCAACAATGTTTTTTGGTCTGATATTAATATGGTTATGAAAAACATTTCAATTTCTTTATTCTCTTATTCTATATATGATGGATTTGCCTAGACCAATACATGATTTTCTTTTAGTCTTTCTGGGATTAGGTTTTATCCTATAAGGTATAGGAGCAGGATTACTTACCAACCCAATTTTTTTTTTTTTTGAGATTAGTTTTTGTTTCTATATCCTTATTATATATTCTATTAAATTCATATTTTGTAATCATGACATAACTCCTTATTTATGTTGGAGCTGTAAATGTTTTAAACATATTTGCTATGATGTTCATGAGTAGTTCAAAATATTACAAAGATTTTAATCTTTGGACCATTGGGAATGGGTTTAGTTTGCTGATTTGTACAAGTATTTTTGGTTTACTAATAACTACTATTATAGATACATCATGGTATAGAATTATTTGTACTACAAGGTCAAACCAGATTTTAGAACACAATTTGATAAGTAATGGTCAACAAATTGGAATTCATTTGTGAACATATTTTTTTTTCTTCCATTTGAATTCATCTTGATAATTCTTTTAGCCGCTTTGATAGGTGCAATTACCATGGCATGCTAGAAATAAATCTATAAAATTAGAAACAACAATCTAAATTGAACTTTTTTCTATGTTATCATTTTTGTTTACTTTCAATTAGAATTTAAAATTGTTAATGCCTAAACTTTAAAATCGAAATTCTTTTACTTTTATTTGATATATTACCAATATATTTCTTTATTTTGTACTTTTTATGTTATAAATCCTTTCTATTACTGTTTATATTATATTGAAATGAATCGAAATTGATAAGGAGTTGGTCAATGATGCTTGAACATGTACTTGTTTTGAGTGTCTACTTATTTTCTATCGGTATCTATAGATTAATCATTAGCCAAAATATGGTTAGAGCTCTAATGAGTCTTGAACTTATACTGAATGTGGTTAATATAAATTTTATAACATTTTTTGATTTTTTGATGGTCAAAAATTAAAAGAAAATATCTTTTTTCTATTTTTTGCTATATCTATTGCTGCCGTTAAAGCTGCCATTGGACCAGCTATTGTTTTGTCAATTTATTGCAACAGAAAATTGAATTGTATCATTCAATCAAATTTGTTGAATAAGTAGTATGAATGATAAGTATCATTAGCCAAACAAATTAAAATTTTCATAAATTTAACTTAGTGTGTATTGTACATAATGTATGATCATGTTTGCAAAACGATAAGAAATTAAAGTATCTTGGTTCTCTCCCATGAGTTGATCCGGAAGTAGATTGATTGTAAAAATTTTGATAAATCTAAACCATTGATTCATCTAGTGTCTAAATATACGAGTCATTTACATATAAGTTTATTAAATCGAAAGTTTATTATTAAAAAAAATTATAGATCCTATGTCACATTCAATGAAGGTTTCTGATACGTGCATAGGGTGTACTCAATGTGTCTGAGCTTATCCTATAGATGTATTATAAATGATACCTATGGATGGGTGTGAAGCTAAGCAAATTGCTTTTGCTCTAAGAATAGAGGATTATGTGGGTTAAAAAAGTTTTGAATCTGCCTGTCCAACAAATTTCTTGAGTGTTTGCATTTATTTGTGGCATGAAACAATTCGAAGTATGGGTCTAACTTATTGATTAGTTCCAAAAAAATCCTACTTGAATACAACTACATTTTATTTTATTTTTTTTACCTTTGCTAACAAAAGCCAGTGCTCAAAATATTATATTGAGCACAAGTTTTTATAGTCCATTTTTCTGGTCGAAGTATATCTTGTTTTTACCACAAATTATTTTCCTTGATTAACGATAATTATTTTTTTTCCAATATTTATGGGTTCCCTGAATTTCTTTCTTCCTCATAGAGAAAATAAAGTAAATAAGCAGTATACTTTTTGTATATGCATAATTAAACTCCTTCTAATAGCTTAGAGATTTGGCTATCATTTCCAATTTAACGAACTGTTAATATATTTGACAAAGGATTATAAATGAATTGATTTTTTAGAATTTTCCTGTAGATTGAGAATAGATAGAATTTCAATAGGACCTATTTTGTTGACAGGGTTTATCACTACTTTAGTTGCTCAACCGGTCACTTGGGATTTCTGAGTATTCCATTTCATGATGCTAGCAATGTATAGCGAACAAATAGGACCATTTTCTTCTCAAAACCTTTTAATTTTTTTTTAAAACATGTGGGAATTAGAATTAATTCAGTTTATCTACTTCTATCTATGTAGGGGGGAAAGAAACGTTTGTGTTCAGCTACAAAATTTATTTTGTACACTATAAGAAGTACTGTCTTTTTATTAATAGGAATTCTAAGTATTTGTTTATCTAGTTATAATGGACCAACATTAAATTTTGAAACATTAGGGGTCCATTTGGTAAATAGATTCGAATTAGTGATTTGATTTGAGTTAGTGTGATTTGAATTAGGATTTGAGTTAGTGATTTGAATTGTTATCCAAATTAACGCTTGGATGTGCATTTAAATTTTAATCTAAGTATGGAATAAAATTGAAATTTATGTTTAGAGTGGTTGTGAAAATAGTTTTTCATTGTCAACAAATCTAATAAAATCTTAATGTTAATGATCCTACAAAATGCAATATGGATCTTAATTTATTCCTTTCTTCACTAGGAACACAATGAAAAAAAAAATCATCTTAATTGGATAACAAATGAAGTTATGATTTTTTTTCCTCAAATATAGAGAGAGAATTTTAGTTTTTACTATAGCAAAGATACCCAAATATCAAAAGTTTAGGGGGAGTGAGAACTTTAAAAACTTGAATTTTTGATACTCAAAGGATTCGGATATTGAGGGAAACTAATACGTAAAAAGAATTTTAATACTCAAATATAATTTAAGTTCAAAGAATCCAAAGAGTTTTCAAAACAAACGGCCTTAGCTAATCAATGGTATCATGTGGCACTCGAAATGCTATTCTATATTGGATTTTTTATTGCTTTTGCTGTCATGTCACTGATCATAGCCGTACATACCTAGTGATTAGACGCTCATTGGGAGGCACATTAGAGTACTTATATACTTCCAGCTAGAATCTTATTAAAAATAGGAGCATATGGATTGCTTTAAATGAACATAGAATTACTTCCGCGTGCACATTCTATATGTTCTCTACGGTTGATATAATCAGCATAATTCAAATACTCTATGAAGCTTTAATATCTCTTGTTCAATTTAATTAAAAAAAGAATAGCTTTTTCCTTCGTATCTCATATGGATTTCATAATTATAGGACTTGGTTCTATAAATGATACAAGACACAATGGAATCATTTTACAAATAATCTCTCATGGATTTATTGCAACGATGCTTTTTCTTTTGGGAGGAATGAGTTATGATAGAATTCGTCTTGTTTATCTTGATGAAATAGATAGAATGGCCATCATAATTTCAAAAATTATGACTTTTAGTATCTTATTAATGGCTTATCTTGCATTACCGGGGATGAGCAGTTTTGTTGCAGAAATAATATTATTCTTTGGAACACTTACTCTCCAAAAATATCTTTTAAGGATAAAAAATACTAATTACTTTTGTAATGGCAACTGGAATGATATTAACTCTTATTTATTTATAATCTTTGTTACGCCAGATGTTCAATGGATACAAGCTTTTTATTGCTACAAACTATTATTTTGTCGATTCTAGGCTGCAAGATATTTTTTTCTTTTGATCTCTATTTTTTCACCTGTAATAGCTATTGGTATTTATCCAGATTTTGTTTTCTCCCTATTAGTTGATAAAGTCGAAGCTTTTCTATCTAATTAATCTTATCCATAGTTTTTGTGAGTAAACCAAAGAATCAAACATAAATTAATCATATGATTTTAAAAATTGTTTGTTGGGCAATTAAAAACAAGTTCTGTTGGGAATCTACCAGGTTCTCTCATATTTTCTTTGAAATAAAGAAATGCCAACCACCTTTGGTTGCTACCGTGGAGTGCCAAAGTGTAATCTGATAGGTTCCCTCATATTTTCTTAGAAACAAAGAAATAGCAACTGCCACTGGTCACCAACGTAGGGTTCCAAAACATAACCTAGTAGGTTCCCTCCCTTATATTTTCTTTGAAACAAAAAAAAAAAAAAAACCAACCACCTTCACTCGTCATTGCGGGATGCCAGAGTGTAACCTATTAGAAAAATAGTGCGCAGTGGAATTTTAAAACTTTTATATTAGAGTATTTTTCAAAACATAAGTTTGACATACTATGTACATAAATTAACTAGGTCTTACTAACCTTTGAATACCGAAGAACTCCCGTAATCCGTGAAGAGAAGTAACGTTCCAGAAGAGACTCAACCAACTGGTCTTCTTTGCTATTCTCTATCCACAATTGGAATGAGTGTGGGAACACATACAACTCTTCCACCAAGTAACTCTCCTTCCAACCAATTGAGGAAACCTAAAGCTAGTATTCAAGATTTGTGAACAAGAGCTCTCAGAGAGTTTTAGAATCTGACTTGCAGAGTATCACTCTTAATCTCTCAATTGATCTAAATAATAATGAGACTCACTCCCTTTTTATAGAGGTTGGGTCCAAGAGTTAGTCCATATCAGATAATGCCTCAAAATTCAAACCAGAATCAAATTCAGATCAATATCTGATGAAATTCGCGTGAAAACATGTGATCTTTTTATCACGCGATCGGCATGCCGATCTGTCTAAAAGGCATGCCGAACTTGCCCCATCGGTAGGCTGAACTTGAGGATCGGCATGCCAAACTATCGATAAAAATCTCAGTGAATCTTTTATTTTTCACCCAAGATTCTATAGGATAAAGTCTTAACATTAATTCAAATAACCCAATAGAGAAGTTATCTAATTAAAACAACTTTCTCTAGATAATCTCTAGGAAAATAAATGAATTCCTAATAATTCTATAAGTTTATCTTGATTTAATTTATTCAAAATTAAATCAACTGATAAACAGACAAGAATTATCCAATCCTAATAATTCAACAAGTTTATCTTGAATTAATTTTTGTCACAAAATTAATTCAACCGATAAACAGACATGAATTATTTGATCCTTCCGAATTTCAACCAACTTAATAAATCTGACATAAGTCACCAATTATTGGAAAAGCACGCCGTATCATTGCAGGATTTTTCTGAGCTAGCAAAAGAGATATGATGGACCTATATAGTTCAAGCTCCCGATAATTATGAAACCCAATATCCCAGATATACATTTCATAATTGTCAACTCCAATGCTACTCCACTAAAAGCTTGGAGCTGCACTCTTGAACTATATAGAATTACGAAGCCTGTGTAGCTAATTCTCCACGACATATCATAGTGTATCGTATCCCCATTGGATTATCCATAATTGGCTTAAGGAAAAGTTTTGTCTTATCTTCCCAATAATTTTTATCTTACATTCTATTATCTCACCATTAAAAAACTTACCATCCAAAGACAGTATACCATTCGGTTACACCTATGTATCCAAATGGTTGAGCACTCTAGCTTTCTAATTATAGGATAACGCATATAAGAGGATATCACTACTCCTGAAGATGAGCTATGGATTCTATATCTATGAATAACAGGTCTACGCTATCAAGAGTCATGCCTCCAATGTACTGGCATGCATACTACTATTAAAATATGGGTGTCACCCTTTGGTACATCAAAAGACACAAGTCAAGACAACGGGCCTACTATTCATCTCAGGATTAAGATACAATACAAATGATTGTCTAAAGTGAATCGATTTGCCGAGACAGAATTATTAATTCAAATCAATTCACTTTATGTCCCGATCCGACACATCATCACCTATGACAATGTGCCAATGTTTCTGTTCACAGAGTCCACCTCCGATGGTCAAGACAAACCATCTCCCAATAGGGATATAGACAACATAACAATCTTTACATGAATAAAGCGCCCAACTTCATTCCCTCGATTGTGAATCTTATGATTTAGACCGTCACTTAAGAATTGTGTCTTCTACATAATCTATCCATCATATGCCCAATTCTTAAAGGTTTAGACTGACAGTCTCAGACTATTGTTTGCTTAACATATATTCAACAAATATGAATGTAAAGAGGATAAGATTTGGTATATAAATAACAAATGAATTCTTTATTGATAAAAATGTCTCCAAAAACATATTACATTTTTACTCCTTAGGGTATACACGTCTAACAATCTCCCACTCGCACTAAGTGAGTAAATATGATAAATCTCGCATTCCTATAGCTTTTGCATGTCTTTCAAAGACTCTCCCAGTAAGTGTCTTCGTAAATAGATCAGCTAAATTGTCCTCTAATGTGATTTTGCACACCATGACATACCCGCCCTCAACGAAGTCCTTTATCACATGATACTTTTGATCAATATGCTTATTCTTCTTGGTTCCTTAGCATTAGCTACCACTGCACTATTATCACAGTATAGTGATACCGCCTTATTCATGCCAAGAACTACCTCAAGATCCCAAGGAACTTGCAGAGCCACATTGTTTCTATCAAAGCATCACTAGCTGCCACATACTCGGCCTCCATCGTTGAATCTGAAGTGCAATTTTGCTTCACACTTCTCCAACTGATGGCACCATCTCCCAGAGTAAACACAAAACCCAAAGTCGATCTCCTAGAATCCAGACAAGATTGAAAATCCGAGTTAGTGTATCCTAGAAGAGTCAAATCCTCACCCAAATATACAAGTAAATATCCTCGAGTCCTTTTCATGTACTTGAAAATATGCTTAACTACAACCCAATGGTTCAGTCCCAAATCCGCCTGAAATCGACTTACTGTAATGCCCAAAATTCTCACAAGTGTGTATGGCTATATGAAGCATTTTTAATAGTAAATTTGAATAGTACGTTGTGCATTTTATTATTTTAATCATGATATAACATTTTATTATATAGAGATTTTGAGAAATCTAACGATATTTCAAGTGTTTTGTTTTTTACAGTGAAGAGTTGGATGACCTACTTGGCAAGAATTAATGTGATATGAGTAATTGAAAATAATATGTTTTTATTGTTAGTTCATTACATGATTTATTATGTTTTAGTTTAATTGACTATATCAGTAACAGTTAAAGTTAGTAGTTGATATTTGTTTGTATGACTTTGTTAAAAATGGTAGTACATTTATGAACATATATTAACGTTAGGGATATATATGTGAAAAGGTATTTTTAGTGGGGCTAGTAGTAGACTTATGAAATAAAATATATGATTATAATATGTCAATTGTTTAATTGTCACCTAAACATTAATCCACCATATAAAACCTCTAATTCACATCTTTGACCATATCATTCCTAAAAGAAAACTTTACTTTGAGCCTCCTCTTCTCCATTCAAACAAAAGCCAAAGAAGTGAGGGTATGAAGGTGAAAACTCGGAACTAGGAGTGACCACCTAGAAAACCATGGATTTTCTTGAGAAAACTGACATTTGAACCCAAATTTGAGAGGCCAACTTATATAGCAGCCAAGGTATGACATTTTTCTTGAATTAAATTGGTATTTTCATGCTTCTTGATGGGGTTTTTATGGGTTGTATGTATATGGGCTGGTTTGTGAAAAATTTCATGGAAGTAAATATATCCTTGGTTGAATGATGTGAGAAAGGGTTTAATTGAATGGAAATGGGTGTTCCTCTTGCTGTGGTTTGATCTAAGCATGATTTGGAAGTGTTTAAATTTGAATTTGCTCTGTTTTCTATGAATTATGGAGAGTGCAAGCATGATGTTTGAGAAATTGTTAAGCTAAAATTCTGGAAAAAAAAGTGTGCAACAGCCCTGATTACGGGCTTCATATCTCCTAGATTACTTTGATTTTGAAGCTGAAATTTTGAGGAATGACAGTGGACATATAGAGCTATGTTGTATCAAAATTTCGTGCAAAAATGTTAAAGGATTATTTTTTGGTGAATTTTTCAAAATCAGGTGCTGCTGCTGAAATTTTGTTGGCAGTAGGCTAGCTTTGCTTGTTTGTGAACCTAGACAAATTAAACCCAAATGATGTGAAATTTTACAGGGAGATTCTTTGATATGTTTATTGTTGTTCTACAAATTTTCATGACAATTGAGTTTGTATTCTAAGATCTATGAATTTTTCCATTTTTACATATCAAGAAGATGATTGTAAGTTGGTATAGGCATGATTGTTAAAATTGTTTCTTTGTGCTTGAATGGTTATAATATGAATATGGCAGGTCAATAGCACATCAAATTCACCAAGAAGGGTCCACTCTCCACACTTTCTTTAAGTCTTGTTGGATTTCAAGTAAGTAGAATCCTATTTTCAAACTTCACAAGAAATAATAGTACTTGTATGAGAAGTATTT
>CAMOHE010053226.1:91592-106772 GCA_946598075.1 Artocarpus hirsutus | reverse complement strand
CTATCATGAGCCTAAATCGGAGTTATATTTTATTTTCTATGAATTTTTCAATTCTCGGGTTGGAAACTAGTAAACCTACCAGTGGCAGTATACCACCCGTCTACCTTAAGTAAACCACCCAATAACCCATGTGCTAATTGTAGATAGTGAACCCAACTTTGTTCACCTTCTAATCCCTAATTGTCTTGCAACCTTTTCAAGACTATCTTAAGTGATTTATGAATCTTATTAGAGACTAAAATATATATATTCATTTATGGATGTGGATACATGTTGTGCTTTAGTTTTAATTGTCCTTATGCACATCTTAGGATCAAGGGTGTGTGGAGCTTACGTTAATTGAATTCGGAGATTAAAAGATTGTTGAGAAGCTTTAAAGGTAGGGATTCGATTACTCATCTTTTGTGAGGTTTTTATGGAATTTAAATTGATTGTTTTACCACATGATATATGTATCTATGTTGAACTACTATTATATGAGAATCACGTATGAAACTATGACATGAACTCATCTTGTATTGATTAGCGAGGAACATAATGAATTAACATATGTTGTTATAAATTGAGAAGCATGGTTAGGAAGATTGACTCTTTCAATGATGATTAAATATTGAGAAAATGGTGAAACGTGAAAAGGGCGACGGTTACATCCTTGGGCACGAATACCCTAAAAGGTAAAATAGGGGGAAGGTGATGACGCTTCCTTGGGTCGAAAGTCCCAGAACGCATTGTACAGGAATCGACTTGGTGAGGACTCAGGGCTTGATGTCCCCTCACCGGAATACCCTTGGAATGTTTGGAGGGTGGCCAAACACGCCCATTTTGGTTTCGATAAGTTGAGTAATATTCTATATAATGTGGATACCTAGGAATAATGATGAATGTGAATATTGTATATATGTATATGTATGAAACTTGGTAATGATTAACTATGGTATCCACGGAATATGATCATAATAAATCTCATAATTTGGTATATGATGAAAACTAACTAACCATGCAGGTTTCATGTGGTAAGAATAAAACCTTAAGGTGAGTAATAGTTTTTTCTACTGAGCATGTTGTCGCTCATTCCCTGTTATGTTCATCTTTTCAGGACTCACTAAGTGTGAGGTAGCTATAAGTAAAATAGTTGGAGAAGCTATGTAGCTGTATTACATTGGGATTGCTTTAAATGCAAAGAATGATCATCATAATAATGTAAGCATCCATTGTTACTTTCTGTGACTGTATTAAGATTTGTTGAGGGTTGAAATGATGATGATGACAGTTGTATATTATTAAAATCTAAGGTGCTACATTAAACTGTGGTTTATTTATTTGTTTATGTCTTTATTTTAATTTAAGAGTTTTTATTTAAGTCCCGGGTAAATTACTTTGACGATTTGTATTTATTTTCTAATCTTTATTTTATTTAATAAAAATTATTAACCCCCACTTAGGGGCGTTACAGGCCAACAGGATCCTAGGAGTCTTAGAGAAAGGAGACCGAAGTTGATTTTGCGGTGCTCGAAAGCAAGTAAGTACCCTTCTCACCTACAGTGTGAAATTATAGGTGTAGAATGTGTGTATATGTACATCAGGGTATATATATTACGATGTGAACTTGTATGTTTGCTATGAAATGAATACCTAAAGGTATAGAATCGATACCTGTGTGTATACGATTAGAATACCTGAATGTATAACATGTTATGTATTGTTATGTACAATATATTATATACTTGCGTGTACAATGATGAATACCTGTATGTAGACAAAGTAGGTACTTGTGTGTACTATGCTATGCATACAAATTTATGTATTATGAATAACATATGAGTGTTACATCATACTTGGTATGTTAACCATGATAAATGGACTGGTAAATATGACACCAGGAATTAAGAATAGTGTCGTACCGGCTCTCGAAGCAAGGGAAGTTTAAAGGATAAAATATGGTCATGGTGTTACGTAGACGTAAATGAAATTGCGCAATGGTACGAACACTTAGGCCCTAGCTAAAGATAAGAAATGATGATGATAAAGAAAGTTTATAAAAAAGCATAATTGAATCATGCATTCATTTTATTGTTCATGTGGGATTTATGGGACTTACTGGGCGTTAGCTCATTAAGTGTTTCATGTTGTAGGTATTTCAATAAGAAGGTTAGAATAAATCATAATGATGAGCTGGCGGATGGATGATGTGTGTAGATCGGGTATGGGGTCCGCTACTGAATGTTTCCGCTATGAATATTTTAAGTAGTTTTGAAATGAAATGTTTGAATAGAAAAATGTTGTAAAAGTAAGAATAATTATGTAAATATAAGTGTATGAAAGTATTTTGGAAGTTACCAAAATTATTGTAATTAAAGTATTTATTTTAGTTTCAAAAAAAAAAATTCTTAAATTTGTGCCCTTAAGTAAGTAAGAAAGAGTTTTATCATGGCTTGAAAAGGCGGGTTGTGACAATAACAACATGCATATGACACGTTTATAACCCAGTTAACTAAAAATTTAAAAAATTAAAAAAAGCCAATAAAGAAAATTAACAAAAACACAATATTTAATTAATACTAACCTACTACAAATATTTCAAATATTTTTATTTTTAAGTTTAAATGTGTTATAAATGGGCGGGTCGTGTCATGCTCTGTCGACACATTTACGGCTCGTTTAATTAAACATGTTAATGCGTGTTAGGCGCATGAGTACGAATCCAGCCCGTTTATTTTCGTGTTATTTATGCCACCCCATTTATAGCCCAATTATAAACGTGTGATCCAAACCCATTTATCTTGTGTCATTTTCATATCATGTTATCGTGTCGTGTTCGAAATTGCAGGCCCTAATAACAAGGCAGAGAAACCAGCGCACTAAGGGGCCCAAATTTTTGCGCTGGAGCGTCCGGACAGGAGATGAAAAATTCCACTAATTTCAAATTTTAAAATAATAATCCTAATTGTTCAAAATCTATAAATAAGTTTTTATTAGGGTATTTTAGAAGAGACTTAATCTCTTACTACTCTGAGCCAGGGAGAAATATCAAGGCAAATTTTGTTTATTTTTATTTTTACGATTAGGAAGTTTTAAGAGAGGATATCTTGAATATCAAGAAGAGAAGATTGAAGATTGGAGATTGAAGCTTGGAGACTTGTGACTTCTTCCCATGAGTTTTTCTTTCTAATTTTTTTTATCCTTTTATTTTTGTTATTTAGGATGTTGGACCCTTGATTTTTGTTTCTAGGGCTTTCATTTTGCCTAATTATGATGTTTTGATTTTTCTTCCTATTTAGCAATGAATTATTTTTCTAGACGAGTGTTCTTTACAATTTTTAATGCTTCTGATTAATTGGCCACTAATTAGATGCTTTGTTTGTTTATGATGAAACCGACAGAAGATTTATAATTTTTCGATCGTTGTGATAAATGCCCTAAATTGCATATAAGATAGACATATACTTGTATAGTTTATGCAGTCATTATACGAAAATCTATGGAACTTAATGAATTCTTGATTATTATAATTCACATAGAAATATAATGGGTTAGCAGTTGAGGGTATTTTTGGTGTAACTTGACAGAAAGCATCGAATAAATTAGAGATATTTGACTGTCAATTAGGAGAATAATTTGAGACTGATGAGAAATAATAATTAAATCGGATTAATTATAGTGAAATCGGAAACTCTACATCTTTAGGTTGTTGAATTTTCTTTATTTTATTTTGCTTTTTGTTTATTTTTAATTTTATTTTTATTATCTCAATTCCATTATTTTCTTTTCGATTATTCAAATAAAGTTAGAGTTAATATAATTTTGATATTTAGTAGGCAATCAATTTTGATAAAAACGATACTCTATTCATTCTTTATTACTTGTTAGAACGATAAAGTGCAGTTGCATTATGCAATTTTTCACAACAGGATAGTTTTAATCATGCTTACCATATGGAGAGGGCATCCACAGAAACTTGTGCATTCTTTAAATAACCAGCAAATAGAATAAGTGCCATAAAGTACCACGTTTCCAAGCTGCAGATCATGTCCATGTAAATGCAAATTAACATAAACCGCAGTATACGAACAAACAAATAAGATAGAGACTTTACCTTTTTCGCCTTTTAAAAAGAGGGATACACTTTTGTGCAATTGGGAACTAGCAAAAGAAAAGAATAACCAGCCAAATAAAAACGGACAGAAAAAGAGGATTTAGTAATGATAGGAAAAAAAAAAAAAAGCATTCCAAAATTCCAACTTTTATCACCGCATACTTTTGTCAATCGTTCACTTACATATATTCAGCTTAAAAATCTCACGTATAATCTTTAGAACCAGAAAAACTCATTTATTTTTTTTTAAAAGATAAATAGGGTGTTTGACAAGTGTGATTAAAATTAATTTTGATTAAAAATACTGTAACACATAAGACCTTTATATTCTTTATCTAACTGAGATCTAAACACCCTAAAAAATGGGAGGAGGCAGCTAGGGCTTTGGCCATCATCAAAGAGATTATCACAGACGCTAATAACGTTCACTGAAAGCCTTTAACAGTATGTTTTATTGAGGAGCCCGTATGTGCCAGTTGTTAGAACACGTGTGTCGTGATTACAAAAAAAAGTGTTTGAGAATCAAATTAGAAGTTAAAGTTGCAACTTAAATTTTATAATATGTGAGAATTTTATATAATGATATACTTTTATTTTATAATTATAAGAGATATTTACACGGTAGCAATTGAAACCTTAGCGTTAGAAATTAGTTTCTAAACACTATCAGACATGTTAAGTTGAGTACGGGATTAACAGCAATCAAGTCTTTTCACGTTTGAAATCTTTAAAAAAAAAAGAATCTTAATTATCTCAAACAGATATTAGCTCAACTGGTTTAGAGTTGTCTTACCAGAGCATGACCGCCGACGCGAACGACAACTTAACGAATCCCCAGAGATTGTGAAACGCCTTCCATGAAAACCCAGACCAAGCTCTCCCACAAGTCCCGCTGAAGATGTAAACCATCTGAGCCACCACTATGAACCACCACGACGCGTTCAGCACCACGGCGGCGCCGACAAGTCCCCATCCCAGCTTCAGCATCAGCAGCCAGCTGAAGAACGTGTGGAGCACCAGAGCCGCCGCCGCGATCGCCGCCATAACCATGATCTTGCTCTGCGCCTGCAGGAACTTGGCGATCGGGAAGTTCATGGCGTATGCGAACAGCTGAGGGATCATCCAGGTGGCGAACACCCCTGCCCCCTCCGAAATTTCCGGCGTCTGGCCGATCAGCCTCAGCAGCGGCTCGGTGAATATGTAGATCGAGCTCAACAACACTCCGGTCGTCATGAGTATGACCCACGACCTTTGCAAATACACTCCCAGCATGTCGATCTGACCCGCTCCATAAGCTTGACCGCACAGAGTCTCCAGCGCGCTTCCCATGCCAAGCTTATAAATAATTAAGTTTTATTTAGTTACGGAATTTGACGAAGATCAAAAAGACATATATTTTTTAAACTGAGGCATAATATACTACCATGACACCGAAGGAGAACCCGGCAATGACGGAGTTCTCAACGGAGACGGCGGCGAGGGCGAGAGTGCCGACCTGGCCGGCGAAGACTTGAGTGACGGCGCCGAGAGAGTAACGGCATATGGAAGTGAAGATGGCGGGGCCGGCTAAGTACCAAAGCTTCTTTGACTCTTTGCAGAATTCTCTGAAGAAGTCATGGGCGCCGTTGATCGGTTGTATATCGCCGCCGTGTGGTGTGAATGAGATGGAGGAGTAGGAGGAGGAAGACGGATTTTCGGGGCGGCTGAGAAGAGGCTGCAGGTGGTCATGGCGGTTTTGATGATAGTCGTTTGTGGAGGAGGAGATAAGTGATGGCTGGTGTTTAGTGTTGTCGGCCTTCATTGTTGAGCTTCAACTTTTTGACAATGACAAGGAAGTCTTCACTTTTGATTCGAACACTAGATGTAGAGCCTGTTTTCACTTGCCAACAATTAAAAAAGAAAAGGGAGGCTAGGGATTTCTTCTACTATAATTAATTAAATTAACTACTTGATAATTAACAATAATTTTAGGTTTTCGTCATGCATGATGTGACAATAAAAACACAATAACAAAGAGGACTTTATGTTCTTTTTTTTTTCCTGCTAAGATGAGTTAAAATTTGTCAGGACTGTTTGGATGATATGGGTGGTGCCCAAATATTCTCTCTATTATTTACTTTACACATGAAACTTGATCACAAGGACTTATACGAGAACTGAAATTTTTTCCTTTTTAGCCAAAAGTAAAAATACGCTCAAAATTTCCTTACTGACCCAATTGATTTTTTTTAATTAAAAATGAAAAACAAAAATTAAATTTTTATAACAACAATTACTGTCACAATAAAAGTTTAAATTGTAGTTAAATGTACGAAACAAACGAGACATATTTTGTTTTATGAAGACAGTAGCCATATGTATGCCCATGTTTCTTAGAAGATTACATGCCGTTTTCGCCGTTGATGTCATATTCATAACTTTCTCTATTTTTTTTTTCCTGTTGTTGTTCTCCTAATGATGTTCTTATCCTATTTCATGTCAGTCTTCCAATTTATTTCATTTGCGTAGAATGATGTCGTTCTCCTATTTCATGTCAGTCTTTCAATTTACGTAATTTGCGTAGGTTGTTGTCGTTTTACGTGTTCGCGTTGTCTCGTAGATTTTAGTTGTAGTGCATGTAGGCCTGATCCTAGGCCCACGTAAGTTTTGGGCCGGGTTAGGCTTTTTTTTTTGAAAAACAAGTGAGACAATTGACCCAAATACGTTTATTGAATTGAAATATAGCTCTAATTTATAAAAATTTTATAAATGTCTCATAATGATACCATTAAAATTATTTATATGTAATTATATAATACAATATGTAATATAATTAAAATAATTACTCTATCATTAAGGACATTTTTAAGATTTTTGAATATTGTGTTAGATTTTAATTTCATAACAATAATTTATACACGTATTGTAATTTTTACTTTTTTTAACTAGGTTGGCCTATTTTTTTTTAGAGAAAAAGGAAATTAAACCATCATTCATTGGTAATAAAAATAATAGACCAAAATATAATAATATCTAGTAAATAGCCTATTTAGATTAAAACAAAATTAATTTTTGCATAGAATGATGTAGAAAAATACACGTAGCAACATCGAGATAACGAAAAACAAAAACAAAAAGAAAGGAAAGAAGAAAATGAAAAAAAAAAGAGACAAAATTAGAAATTCAAGTGTTTAAAAAGAGCACATGATTGTAAAAATACTATATACTTAAATATTTTTAAAAGTGTGCTATTTGCTTATAATAAAATTAAAATTGTATTATTTGGTGCAATTTCTTTTTTCTCTTCTGGCAATAGTATGAGCCGGGTGGCAAAAATTGATATTTCTACTCACTTTACATATCAATTATGATCACATGGACTTGTATGAAAATTGACATGGGGATTTTAGCTAAAAAAGAAAATCAGATTCATATGCTCAAAAATTTTGTTGGAAAAATATTACGCAGCAGATGTTTAAAAATTTTTAATCAAAGTATTTTCGAAAACATAAGTTTAACACGCTATATGCATAAATTAATCAGATCTTACTAACTTTTGAATACTGAAGAGCTCCTGTAATTTGTGAAGAGAAAGGCGTTCTAGAAGAGCCTTGACCAACTGGTTTTTTTTGTTATTCTCTATTCAAGATCGATACGTGTGTGGCACACCTCGTACAGCTATTCCCTGTGACTCTCCTTCCAACCAATTAAGAAAACCCAGAATTGGTGTTCGTGATTTATGAACAATAGCTCTTCAAGGAGTTTCAGAAACTCACAGTCTAGATTGCTCACTCTTAATTTCTTAACTGATCTAAATAATATAAAAAACTCATTTCCTATTTATAGTGGTCGTCCTCATGGTTGGTTATTATCAAATAAGGTCTCAAAAATTCAAATCTAGATCAATATCTAACAAAATTGTGTTTGAAATACGTGATTAAAAAATTGCTAGATCGGTAGGCCGAACTAACTGATCAGCTTGCCGAACTTACGATAAATGATCCCTACGAATCTTTTATTCCCCACTCCAGATTCTTTGGATAAAGCCTCAGTTTTAATTCAAATAACCCAATAGAGAAGTTATCTGATTAAAACAACCATATCTAGATAATATTTAGGAAAATAAATATTCCTAGAAAAAGGGGTTTGAGAGTTAGAGAGGGTTTAAGTTAGAGAAATTTTGAATAAATAGGGAAGGCCATGGCTTTGGCCCAAGATTAACTTTGGGCAGGGTATTAAAAATTTTGAACATGTGAAACCTTTCATGATGGTTTTTACTAAAAACTATCATGAAATGTTGAATCTTATACGACAGTTTTTATAAAAATCATCATGAAACGTTGAATCTTACACGACGGTTTTGAGCAAAAGCCATTGTGTAAAATTACACCTACCACGACAGTTTTTAGTAAAAATCATCATGAAAGGTCCCACATCACTAACACGTCGGTTTTCGTATTTTAGGCATACTTTTCGTGTTTTTACTTCTTCTTATCACAACAGGTTTTGAAAAAGTCGTTAAATAAGAGTCGTATAATCTCAAGTTTTTAATAGTATCTAGATAATTCAACAAGTTTTTTTTGAATTAATTTACAAAATTAATTCAACCAATAAACAGACATGAATTATCTGATCCTATCAAATTTTAGCCATTCTAATAATTTAACATAAGTCACTAATTTATTGAAAAAGCACGCCGTATCATTGTAGGATTTATAATGAGCTAACAAAGGGGACCTGACGGACCTATATAGTTCAAGCTCCTGATAATTATAAAACTCAATATTCTAGAAATATGCTTCATAACTATCAACTCTAACGCTACTCCAGTAAAGCTTAAAACTACAATCTTAAACTATATAAAATTACAATGCCCAAATAGCTAAGTATTCGTGACATATCATAATGTATTGTAACCTCATAAGATATATATAATCAGCTTAAGGATAAATTCTGTCTTACCTTCCTAATTATTTTTCTTTTACGTTCCATTATCTCGCTATCGGAAAACTTACCATCTATAAACAGTACACCATTCAGTTACACCTATGTATCCAAATGGTTAAGCGCTTCAGTCTTCCAATTACAGGATAACGCATATAAGAGGATATCATCGACTCCTAAAAAAGAGCTATAGATTTCATATTATGAATAAGATGTCTACGCTATCAAGAGCTATGTCTCCAATATACTGGCATGAGTACTAACATAAAATGTGGATGTTACCCTTTGATATATAAAAAAAAACATAAGTCAAAATAACAGGCCCACTATTCATCTCAGGATTAAGATACAATACATATGATTATTTAAAGTGAATTGATTTGCTTGGTCATTATTATTAATCTAAATCAATTACACTTCATGTCTCGATCCAATACATCATCACCCATGAAAATACACTAATGTTTCTATTCGTGGAGTCAACCTCCGATGGCCAAAACAAACTATTTCTTGTTAGAGATATAAACAACATAACAAATTTTGCATGAATAAAGCGTCCAATTTTATTCCCACGATTGTGGATCCTATGATTTAGATTGTCATTTTAAGAATCATGTCTTCCGCATAATCAGTCCATCATATGCATGACTCTTAAAGGTTTAAATCGACAGTCTCAAACTTTTGCTTGGTTATCATACATCCAACAAATATGAACATAAAAAGGACAACAATTTGGTATATGAATAATAAATTCTTTATTCATAAAAATGTCTATAAAAACATATTACATTTTTACTTCTTAGGGCATACATGTTTAACAAATTTATCATTAGCTCGTTCAATTCATAGGTTTAAATAAAAAAAAATTTAAACAAAAATTTAAATTTTTATAAAGAATTCTTATGATGGAGAAAGTGATTTTGCACCACCAATGGAGCTCGTTATGTTAACTATTAGATTAATTTTTTAAGGGTTTGATATGCAACAATCCACATGACAAATTTACTGAGCATGACACAAAACTACTCCTAATCGCTGATGATACAGTTAAAAAGTTAATCCAATGACTAAAATAATGTGCAGTATAGGTAGTGACAACTTACCTACTCTACGATAAGATTCCCATTGAACGTCATCTTAGGTGAGAAATTTGTTTCGAGCTAACTCTAGTAACTTTGATGCTCCAATGGCTAAAGCCTTTTGTGGTGTTATGTCATCGACAAGGCCTAAGACTAGGTCCTCGTGGAGATATCTTCAAAGCTTACTGACTCCAGAGAGGACATCATTATGAGACTTATTGAGGTTTCAAAGAGAAGCCATAATGTCAAGGATCGTGGTTAGCTCATCGTCACCATGATTTTTGATGCTAAGGGTGTCATGGAGCAAAACAGACTCATTCATCTCTTAAGAAATTCCTTCATGAGCGAAGCGAGCTCTCTTGAGTTGAGATATCATGGTAGTTCAACAGCCTAATTTTCCCAATAGAGTCGCTTTAATGTTAGAGTTTGGTAGATTTGCCGGGTGTTATATGTCAGGGTAGCACACATATAAGTCTCTAATTCGTTGGTGTTAATATTGATGTAGCTAGAGCACTTAATAAGTCCATACAATGTAGCTTCGGCAGGACCTCCAATAAAGCATCACAGATGATTAGGCCCGACATGAGCTAAAGAAAGTAGCTAGAGCACTTGATATTGACGTAGTTGGAGCACTTAATAAGTCCATACAAAGTAGCTTCCACTGGACCTCCAACGAAGTATTGTAGATAATTAGGCCAAACATGGGCTAAAGAAAGTGATTTCTAAGGCCCACTTCATTGCCAAAGAACCAAAATTCTGTTGTGAGATCAAGAGAACACAAAATACAATAATAAAGAAACTGACCCAAGCGGAGATGGTGGGAGAAGTATTCAACAGTTGATAGAGATTTGATTTAGAAAGTAGAGATGAAGCTATTGCTATAAGGGATGGAGAAAAAGCTAAAAGGATATCTTCTTGAAATGGAAAAAGGGAGATATGGCGAACATAGTTAAACGGATGGAGGTTTTGGATCTTTTGGTTTTCTCGACACATGCTCCACAGGCAAACACAAGTCGTCTTCGGTGTTGAGTTTAGATTGTCAAAATATGAAACTTAAGATTTAGAGGTTTTTAAACGTTGTGAAAGTCTTTATTAAAATTCGTAAGTGTTTTAGGAATGCTCTTACAAAACTCAAAAAAGCTAAAGAGCTCCTGAAGGAGGACCTAATCTCCGGGAGTGGAGACAAAGAATTTCTATGAAAATTTCCAAGTTCAAAGAACGCAAACTTGGAGAAGAAGAAGACTTTTAGAGCTTCTCGAGAGAAAAACAATATGAAATAAATAGGTATGATCCTCTAAAAGTTCATCTTTTAAATGGCAAAGTTAGGGTATTTATAGGAGAAGTTGATTAAGTCTGGAGGTTTGCTTCAAAAATGGCACATCTGTGTTCTGAGAGTGTGTTCATCTCTCCATTCCCTTCGGAGCAAATGCGTTAGGGACTTTCTTCATTAGAATTTTAGGTTGGTTGTAAATGGTATCATGCAATTATGGCAAATTCTAGATTTCATATTGATCTTAGACCTTCCTATAGGTGTGAACCTCCTAGGGAGTTTGATCGAGTTTGACTCTCCATTTCTAGAGGCCTAATATGAGTGATACTTCCTTCAGCACAAGGTTTCACCATTTTTGCTAAGTTTAAAACACCTGAGACATGATCAGAAAGTCTCCAAAAATGTGCGCAAGAAGTGCTCGTGGTGGCGCATGCGTGACGCCTCCAAAGCAAGTCCAAATCTTTGAACAAAGGTTGTATTAACACAAAGAAGGCCCTCTCAAAGGTAAGCTCCTGAAGGTACACACCGGGTAGGATTTAGATTGCCCCAAAATGTAGTAAAATGAATCCTATGAGAATCAGTTTATTGAAAATCTAAAAATCATAATTTTTATACCAAACATAAGAATATGCAAGATTATCATTCCCATCTTCAAAAATACTGCATACCTAACGCCCACCAAGTGTGCAAAATTTATTAAATATATAAAAAAAAACTACACTACAAGCCAAATCACTCTTAATATTCAATATAATTGGACCATCATATCTTACCACTAAATAAGTATCAAGTTAAAAGGCATTGTACTTGGCCCACTGGTAAAGACAAATTAAGTAAATGTCATACCATGCATAAATTTTAGTACCAATCCTAATATTAACACTTAAAGAAATCTTTTATTTTTGCAATCCAACATGCTTTTCAATTTTTCAAAAAAAAAAAAAAGTGCAAAAGTTGATTTTTTGGACCAAACATCACATCATCATGTTGTTTTTTCCTTGTACATTGACGTGGCTCTTCATTTTTTTATATCATTCTGTAACGCCCCGATGTGAGGGTTAGCAGTATTTGACAAATAAAAATAATCTTAAATTTAATATCATTCAAACCAATAAAACAGTGCCCGTGGATCTTTAAACAGAAAATAAAAATAGACGTTCAAATACAAACCACAGTTTTTAGTGTAACACTAAATATTTAACATACAGTCATCATCACTATAGAATAATTTTCAAATAACTTAATATAACAATCATAAAAGTAATACAATTCTTACATGTTCTAGATGAGTTATAAATAGACAAAGATCTTCCAACACGAAACCAGCGGTCTTGTTGCCTATTCCTTATCAGATAAGTTGCACTGAGTTTTACCTGAGAGATGTAAATATGACAAGGATGAGCATCAACATGCCCAGTAGGAAAAATCATTACTCACCTTAAGGTTTTATTCATTACCACATTAAATCTGTATGGTTAGTTAGTTTTCATCATTATTCAAATTATGGCATTTATTATGATCATTTTCTGTGGATACCAACATATATATAAATATTATAATTCATCATTATTCCTAGGTATCCACGTTCAATAAAGTATCACTCAACTCATCATCATCAAAACCCAAATGGGTGCGCTTGACCACCCTCTAATCATTCCAAGAGTGTTCTAGTGAGAGGACATCATACCCCGAGTCCTCATCAAGTCGATTCCTTTACAGTGCGTTCTAGGACTTTCGACCCCAAGGGAGCATCATCACCTCCCCCTATTTTACCTTTTACGGCATTCATACCCAAGGATGTAACCGCCACCCTTTTCACGTCTCACCATTTCTCTATATTCAATCATTATTTATAGAGTCAGTTTTCCTAACCATGTTTCTCAATTTATAACAACATGTGTCAAATCATTATATTCCTCGCTGTATAATATAGGACGAGTTCCACATCATCATGTTATAGATATAATCATATACATTTAAGATATCATCTACATATCTTGCAACATAAAACAACCAAATTTTAATTGACCAAAACTTCATAAAAGATAAGTAATAGAATTTCTACCTTCTAAGCTTATCAACAATCTTTTAATCTCGAAATTTATTAACGTTAGCTCTACACACCCTTGATCTTAAGGTATGCGTAAGGACAATTAAAACAAAAGCACAACATATAACTACATTCATAGATAAATCATATGTAAATCCATCTCATTAGTGTGCCAGTAAAGTTTTTATGTAATTTTTTTTTGAATACCAAAGTAAACAACTTTTTTCTTAAGCACAATATAAAATATATACAAGTAATCTATATGTTTTAGTCTATAATAAGATTCATAAATCACTTAGGATAGCGTTAGAAAGGTTGCAAGACATTAAGGGGTTAAGAGCTGAGCAAAGTTAGGTTCTTGGTTCAAGTTAGCAGCTGGTATGCCATGGCAAACTGACTGTATACTTTTACAAAAAGAGGCAGGTTCAATATTTACAATTAGCACACGGGTTAACAGGTCGTTTACTTAAGGTAGACGGTGCTATACTGCCACTAGCAGGTTTATTAGTTTCCAATCTGAAAATTAAAAAATTTGTAGAAAATAAAATACAACTCCAATTTAGGCTCATGATAGCTCGTTGGAAAGCTTTGGATATCTAATTTTTAAATATACAAACCAATTTACAAAATTCATCTTCATTTAATCCCAGAATTTCAAGAAAAAGTCACTGCCGATAGAGATATTATAAGGTTTATGGAATACCAAGTTTCCCTTTACACCAAATCATATTATCCTTGTACAAAATTTTAAAACCATGTCAAAATATGTAGTATGCATTATATACTCACAATAAATATATTCCCATGAATTTTATGCCAAAATCATCACCAAACCATGTCTCTAGCATCTTTTGCACGAATAAGGATGAAAACACGCTTAAGTTTGCTTTTCAAGCTCAACACCTTAAAACATCAATCTTAACTATATGGAAACCAGTTTTAAACATTTCTAGCATGTTTTTAATATTGTTATCAAACCAAAATAAATGTTGGTTGTTGCTTTTAACTCAAGACTCGGGTTTTTGTTCATAAATGCTCAAATATGCATGTTAACATAACTAGAAATTTGCATGAACTTTAAACATGAAAATTATGCATTAAACATTGGAAAAAACACATACTAAAAACTAAGTTTGAATTAAAGAAAATTAACCTCAAAACTAGGGCTAACAAATCGTGTTATGTGCCATGTCTGTGCCAGCACGATTACAACACGACACGATTACACTGAACATGAACATGAACGATTAATAAACGTGCCTAAAATATAAACACGAACACGATACGCCTATAACACGAGTTACACGACACAACACGATTAACACGATTATTAAACATACCGTGCGATTAACACAATTAATACACCTATTATAAAATTTTTTTTAAATAAATTTTTTAAAAGTTTTGACTAATTAAAATAAAACTCTTTTACTATACATTTTACTAATTTTTATTTATAATTTTCACTCTTAAATTTTTTATTTATAATTTTCCCTATAAACTAAACTTAGTGTCCAAAACGTAACAATATTTATTTATTATTAAATGTTTAAACTGCATTAATTTTAAAGAGCCCACCTTGAACCCAAGGCATAATGAGGCTCTCAGTGCTATTTCACGCTTCAACAAATGAGGGAATCGTCTTATATAGACAATAATGAGGGAGAGACTCTCATTCTTTTTCGATGTGGGACTCCAGGAAAGTAGAAATTTTAAAACCACAAAACTACAATAAATAGATTACAAGCACTCATTTGATAACAAA
>CAMOHE010053226.1:28395-91296 GCA_946598075.1 Artocarpus hirsutus | reverse complement strand
CGTCTTATATAGACAATAATGAGGGAGAGACTCTCATTCTTTTTCGATGTGGGACTCCAGGAAAGTAGAAATTTTAAAACCACAAAACTACAATAAATAGATTACAAGCACTCATTTGATAACAAAGAGACTTGCAGCTTGGTGGAGAACTAGCGGAGAAAATGAAATTTGCATGCCGAGGTGCAAGTTTCGATCCTTGCTGGTGCAAAATTATGACATTTTTTTATTTTAATACCATAAAACTACAATAAATATATTAAAAGCTCTCATTTAACAACAAATATTCATGCAGTATGGTGGTGAATTGGCAGTGAGATTTAAACTTTGCACACCTCAGGTGCAAGGTTTGAATCCTTGCACCTTCAAATTATGAAGCTTTTTTATTTTTTAAGTTTAAATGTGCTAAAAAATGGCTATAAACGTATCGTGTTAACACGTTTACTGCACGTTTAATTAAACGTATTAAAGCATATTAAAGGTACTAGCACGAATACAACACGTTTATTTTCGTGTTATTCGTGCCAACCCATTTATGGCCTAATTAATATAAGTGCGTGCTAAACCCATTTATCTCATGTCGTTCTCGTATTGTGTCATCGTACCGTATCTGAAATTGCCAGCCCTACTCAAAACTCCTTTAAAAAGCACTAAAGTTCAGATTAAAAATCAAGCTTGAACTCTTGGGGTTTGTTGACCATGGAGGTGACGGTTTTGGTTGGTTTTTGGACAAGAATATGGGCTGTGTTCCTTGATGATTTTGGCTGGGTTTGGACCACGTTCTTGGCAGCATTCTTGGTGGTTTTTGGGCAAGAAAATAGGCTACTCTCCTTGGTGTTTTCAGGCATGTTTGGTGTGCGTTTTTCTGTTCTAGTTGCAGTATGGCTAGAAGTTTCCTTGCTTCAAAGGAAGGAAATGGTGGCTGAGTTTTCTTGGCTGCTCTTAGTGTTTTGTTGCAGCAAAATGTGAGGAAGAAAAAGTGAAAGTGAGGCAGACGTGAGGAAAGAGGAGATGTTTGATCCAAATAAAAAGAAGACTGCATTATTAAGTAATAATTTGGGGGACAAAGTTGATGGAAGTAGGTGGAAGTTAGGTTGTGAATGTCTCTTTCAGAGACTTTTTTAAGAAAATACCAAAGTGGCATTTTCGTAAATAAAGAGAACATTTAAGGACAACTTAGCAATTTTCAAATACAACAAAATTTTAAATTGTCACATTTTATAAATTAAAATTTACAAAATCATACCCGTTAAAATAGCAGGTATTACACTTTCCCTTTGGAATCTGAATGACTTCCCCATTTCTTTATCCTCTGTTCAGCTTTAGAAGCCTGCATTAATGCATATAAATGCCATGTTCAATTTTGTATCATCTACTCTACCTTATACATTGGCTTAGCTTAAATGGAAATTACGTCTTTATTCCAGTTGGTTCTGTAGATCATCCAAAAGAGAAAACAAGCTTGTAGCAATGTCCCAGCTGACAACATTCCATACCAAATTCCCTAAAATTTAATTTTGGGGTAAAGAAATAAAAAAAAATGTTGTCAAAAAAATATTAATACTTAACCCAATTTCCTATTTCAATATTTGTCAATCATTTATTTTTCTAAATAAATTAATGACGAGAAGGAATAACTAGCATTAAAGAAATAAGGTCTACGCGTGGAGCCCACATATGTTGTATACTTACCCTAACACCCATGTCGAGCTTGTATCCCATTTAAAGGCCTGAAGGGACCCCAAATAGATAATAACATGCAACAGTTACGTATCCTATAACAGATTGCCATCCAGCTCCAACGGCAACACCTAACATACTCAAAATATATATCAGAACAGACATAAAAAAACATATAAAGAATGAAAAGAAAAGATATTACAAAGAAAACAATTACATAAATTAAGGATTCATTATCATAAGAATAACAAATCTAATTACCAGATAAACAGGTTGAACGTCGTTAATGACAATACCAATTGCCAGCACTGGGGTGAGCTGCTTAACAAGATTTTTGACATCTGTGTCCTTATAAAATAAGGATGCATATTCATTGCGTGTGATGATCAGAATGAGTGATAAAACGACAGCAATTAGAAATGAAATTATCAATGCCACCACTAATGAGAATTTAGCTGTTCTTGGGTGAGCTGCTTCTAGCTCATTTGATCGATACTCTCACACTGCAATGTATTAATTAATGTTATGATTTCTTGGGTAAGAGTGAAATGATTTATTTGTATACACGAAAGACTGAAACCGTATATCGATGAAATAATAGTCGTTGATTGGCATTGGCATTCTAAAAGTCACCGACCTTATCGCTGCGTCAATGCCATTCATCAGCATGATGGTCCATCCCAATATATGCATGCTGCAAGGTTGATATATATAAAAAATTACTCGTTAACTTAAAGAGGTTGTTTAGTATGTATATAATTAAAATTAGGCGCCCACTTACTCTTATTAGAATATGGAGTCACATGTTAGATCAAAATCCAATATATGGGCTAAAATATTAAATAAATATGAATTAAAGGCTATCAAATAAGGTTGCCCAATTAAAAGTGATTAATTTGGGCTTTGGGCTTTTAATACATCATTAAGTGTGGGCCTCCTATGTGTAGAGACCAAAAGGGTAATTATTAATTTTATGATAGGCTAGATTGGTAATTAAGGATAATTGCTAGGGTTTGGTAATTATATAAAGGGGTTGTGGTCCCCAAGTCAGTACGTACATTATTTTTCTGTTCCCTATCTACAGAGAAATCACAGAGCATTCTGAAAGGAGGATTTACGTACCAGACTTGGAAGATTCTCAACCAAAAGACTCAAGAATCACATTCAACAATGGATTCAGGTTAGCTTCTGCATCTTATTAATATTCTTGATGATTTGACATGAATGATCCTAGGTGATGATAATTTTCATCACAATTCTGTTCTAACATCACATACACTTACGGTGTATGAACCTATAAGCTACAATATAATATTATTTTCCTGATTAATGTGGTTGAATTCACGTTGTTTTTTTATTAGTGTTGTTTGAATATTTAATCGTTATTCTGCATCTGAGGTCGTTTTTGCAGCTCTTTTTTTTTTTTTTTGGCTATGGTTGTCGTTTCATGAATTCATGTGGTTGCTAAATGTCATCGTTTTATAGTTTAATGCCGTTACTGTACGAGGTCTTTTTGTCAGTGTGGTTTGCAAATACGATATAATGCAAAGTTTTTTAGTTGTGTTCTGTTTTAGTGCAGTAATTTGTTTTCGCTTCCTCTATTTCATCTGAAATCAATCTCTGCGTAGCGAATCTTGTTGAATATATACGTACATATGTATAAAAATTGTTTGTTTGGCAGCTAAGAAAGTGCTAGGAAAGTGCAAGAAAGTAGAAGAAAATATCAAAGAAGAAGAGAATATTCTAGAGACTGTATTTGACGAAAAGATCGAATAATGATTCTATATTGCATGAGCTGATATTTATATTAAACATGTGGGTAGTTACACAGCTAACTTTGTTAACACAACTTGACAACTTGTTATAACAGAAAGCTAACAACTCGCTAGACTAACATTAAGTAGCTATTTACTTCTTCAATATTTATATGAAAGAAAAATATTTAGGACATGTTTACCATACAGTAAAAAGAATGTAAAGGAAAAGATAATGGGATTAAAAAGGGCAGTAAAGTATTGGGAGTGAGCATTATTTATTTTCTTTCTAGCATTTCCTTATTTATTTGATGTGATAATGGGAATCAATCTTATTACCTTTCTTGTGTTTACTGACTTAAAAATAAGGATCTCATTTAATATAATTACTAAAATATCATTGTTATATAACTAATAGCTATTAAATAATAGCATTTTAATTTAGACATGTAAGTAAATATGGTATTCATTTTCTTTAATAGGGAATCAATAATAAATGATATGAGAGGATTGATATTCTTTTTTCTCATTCCCTGCATTGTATAGGGCTTACAAAACTCTCACTACTGATTTTATAAGTAAACATATTATTTAAAGAAAAAGAAAATCATTTTTAACTTTCCCTTCTTTTGATGCCAAATAAACATGCCCCTCTAGCATAAACATGAAAACAAGGGAGAGAGTAATAAAGGCTTAAAAAGTGAGAAAAATAGAGAAATGAAAAATTTTATTGGGCTTGCCTTATCGAAGAGAAACAATATTCCTAACATGAAAGAAAACCAAAAGGGACCCACCATTGGGACTCTCTTAATGTTGCAGATAAAATAATATAAATATCTCTTCCTCCATGTCTATTGTACTTGAAAAATTAATCATCTCTTGTAATACCCTATTTAAATTAATCACAATTAGTATGTAAAATAATAAATTAGTGAGCCAATTAAAAAAATTTAATCTCCAATTAAAAACTATTTTACTTCTTTAATCTAATTCATTTTCTACCATTCAACATTTTGTTTTGAATTAAAATTCTGGTATTTTCTTTTATTGTTTTATTTTAATTACATCACAACCCATGTATTTCCCTAAAATTCTTTGGAGACCCTTAACTTGGGTCAAATGACAAAAGAACCCCTATAGACACATTCTCAGATTTTCATGTGAACACTCCGATACACATAAACCAGTCTCCCCACAAAACAAGGGCAGCCCATGGTCTTCTGCCTTGAAACTACCTCACATAAACAATCAAAGAATCACTTAGAACTCCCATATTACCTTGCCTATTCTCTCTCACATTTCCCTTCACGCTCACACTCTCATTACCTGCTCTAAAACTCAGAATCAAGGGCTAATTTGTTTTGCAAACACGAGTAGGAGCACCATTAACTCAACCTCCAATCTAGCCATAATCTGAGGTTAGAATCTTGTGAATAATTTAATCTTTCACTTGTAAATTTTATATCTAAAAAGTTTGTTAAAATTCGTGATCTTGGACCTGAGTTTTCATTGGAAATCAGACATGCTTTTATTTAGTTGTTCCTGTAGTGTATGTGTATAAAATCTGAAATTTATTGTCGTAAATAAAAAGGAAATCATTGCTTGGATTCAATACTAAGATTAGAAACACGTCTTGGTTGATTAAACTTAGATTCCTTGGCTGCATATCCGAGTTTTTTATGATTTAGAATTCAAAAATAAAATTTAGTTCACGTTCTTATAAACTTTTGTAAAAATCAATGTTTGACAATTGTATACATGTTTTATGCATGAAAAATTAAAGAAAATTGTTCATTTATGTTTTAGCATGTTTTTCTAAGTGTTTTGGACGAGTTTTATGTATTAAAAACTAATTTGGAGTGTAAAAATTGAGTTAGAGTCAAATCTGTCCATTAAGGGACGAATTACATTTTGCCCAATTCTGATGAGGGTACAGTCGACTACACCTTGTGTAGTGGGTCGACCGCATGGTGGCATCCATAGGTTGCCACCTCCCTCCAAGCCCTTTGGGCCTCCCAACATACACCGGTTTGTTTTCTTGACATTTTGAGGTGCAAAATGTTTCTAAAAGCCCCATTGTTATGTTTTAAAACCTTAGAAAAATTTTTTACATTCCATGATCATATATTTACAAAAAAGAACACTAATGGTCCATTTATACATGGTAGAAACTTAAAAATTGATTATCTTCTTATATGTTGTTCGCTGACTTCATTAAAGGACTCCTAAGTTTGGGGTAGCGCTAGAAGCTAACGTTGCATCGGGTGGGACTTGCAAAAATTGAGAGTGTCTATAGATTGTATTGGCAAAAAGATAGGATATTTTCTGTTCTTTCATTGGTAGCCCATTTTGTAAATGATTTTGGCTAATCATTCAATTCTTAAATGATTTCTATATTGATTTTGAAGTTATTTTTACACATTTAAGGAATTGTATTTTAATATTCTTTCAATTCCCAAACCCTATACAGTGGTGTTTTATCAAGTTTTATACAAGTAAGTATTTATTAGTTTTGTTAAGATCTTGAAATTCTATTCCAATAAGTATAATTTGCAAATAATTCTTTTATCTACAACTGCAAGTTTAAAATTATGTGATTTTAATTGATTATCTTACTGAGTCTTTTGTTCATATTTATTGTTTCAAAAATTCACTTTCCAAGTTTTATAGAACCAGTTGGGTTTGGACTGAGTTTGATGATCATAAAGTATGAGCAGAAATGGTGTTTTTCTTTAAGATTGTTGTATATCACGTATATTATATAACTTGTCTCGACGTATATGTTAGTCTTATAGTATTATATATATTTTATAAATGATGATGTCAGTCTTATCATATTTTTTGTAATTTAATTATATAACCTTTTTCCGTGGTCAGAGCTCTACGTGACAATGATTACTATTACCGATGTGACTTCAAATGAGTATTTAATTTGTTTTTGTTTAGTTGTTTTATTTATCTTTGTTTATTTATTTCAGTCACGAGCCCTGCTCCTTGAGTCGTGACGTCTTTCTCCATGTTTCTTAGGGCCCATTTGTTTTATGTATCCTTTGGACTTAATGGACTTAAATTTAGATTCAAGTATTAAAAATTCTTTGGATATATATTTGTTTCTCCCAAAATCTAAATAAAATGACTATCAAGAATCTAAGTTTTTAGAGTTATAAACCCCCTATAAACTCTTGATACTCAGATATCTTTGTTATAGTAAAAGCTGAAATTCTCTTTCTGATATTTGAGGGAAAAAAAATCATAACTTCTTTATTTGATATTCAATTAAAATGATTCGTTTTTCATTGCATTTCTAGTGAAGACAAGAATAAATTAAGATCAATATTGCATATTTTTTAGGATCATTAATATTAAGTTTTTATTAGATTTGTTAATAAATCAAAAACTATTTTTTCTACCTCTCCAAACACAAATTCTAATTTTATTGCATATTCAGATTAAAACTTAAATACACATCCAAATGTCAATTCAGATAATAATTCAATATACTAATTCTAATCTTAATTCAAATCATACAACTCAAATCAAATTACTAATTTGAATCTATTTACCAAACGGACCCCTAATTTCTTCAACTCTTGATCATCTTTCTACTTCGTTTTCTTTGGAATCTGTGTGTCCGCCCCATTTCCTTATCCTCTCTTCAGCTGCACAAGCCTGTTATTCATATGCCAAGTTTGAGATTTATTTATTTACTTATCATTGCAAAAAAATTTTGCGTCAACAAATTGTAACTTATTAATGAAGTTGACCGAGAAAAATAATTCGATACCTCTTTGTTCCAATTCGTTTTATAGACCATCAAGAAAAGAATTAAAGTCTGTAACACTGTCCCGCAAAGCATACCAAACCAAATTCCCTGAAAATTTTCATCAAAAAAGAAATTAAATTAAATTTAAAAGTGGAAGAGAACATGTTGGCCTCTAAGCAATACGACAATAATTTGAAGAAGGATAGTCCAAAAAAGGGACCATTATTTCCAAAGAAAAAAAAAAGGCCTTCATGTACTTACTTTAACACCCATGTCGAGCTTGAATCCCATTAAAAGACCCAAAGGAACTCCAAACAGATAATAACAAGCAATGTTCACATAAGCTACAACAGCTTGCCAACCCGCTCCAATGGCTACCCCTGAATTACCACAAATGTATATAAAAGATGTAGTACAAATAAATTCATCAAATCACCTAAGATATAGTAACACGATTATGTATGCATGTACATATATATATAGGCTCTTTGGAAATATGCGTAGTTTAAATCACAAAATTGTTGTTCAAATCAATTTTGCTGTAATATTTTTTTAATAAAATTTGAATTTCAAACCATTTTTTTACACCCGTGATTTAAACTATATTCTCAAATTGCTTAACAATTATATTGCAAGTATAATTACCAGATAAGACAGGTTGGACGTTGTTGATGACAATGCAAAAGGCCAAAACCGGAGTGAGCTGCCTAACAAGAGTTTTGACGTCTGTGTCGTTTGAAAATAGGGATGGATACTCATTTCTTGTGATGATCAAGATAAGTGATAATACAACACCGATTATGAATGAAGTGATCACCGCCACCACTAGCGAGAATTTTGCTGTTCTTGGATGAGCCGCCCCTAGCTCATTTGATACCCTCACACTAAAATCAAAACAATTTATTATTACATGATCATGTATATTTATATATATATATTGCTTTTTCTAATGTAAATAATATTATTGAGACAAAATCATTTTCCAAAGAATAATGTCCAATGGCCATCAGTCATTGAGATTGTGATCATCCTGCTGAAAAACTGACCTTATTGCTGCATTAAAGCCAAAAGATACCATGACCGTCCATCCCAATATGTTCATGCTGCAAAATTCAATATTAGCCCAATATGTAGAACAGGCTGTAATTAATTGTATTGCATCACAAGATGGAATAATTTGGATAACTATAAGTCCATTATTCTCTATCTTCATTACTCTGTTTTGAGATTATAGACTCAGATAACTACTATTTTATATCTACAGACAATAGAAATTCTGCGCCCTCTTGTCTTGTACTTCTTTCGAGTCTTTGTACTCTGGAAGCATATCCAGGCTTTGTGGGGCCGTAATGCCCTTAGTTTCTCTCATATTCCAGTGACATAATAAAATCAAAATATTTTTCGTGAGGATTATTATTATCATTATCATTATTATTGTTGTTGTTGATTTAAAAGACAAATGGTATCGCCCGAACATTCCCTTTGCACCCACTTACGAAAACCTTTGAACGTTAGAAAGAACATGCCTTCATTAAATCTTTGAACGTTAGCTAGATGGCCTTTTAAATCAAATACGAAGACCCGTCGTTGTCTAATCCCTATTCCAAATGGGTGGAATCTAGACTTTTCAGTAGTGTCCGGCATAATTGTGTGCTCATTGTGGTCCCCACCTCTCGTATGACAAGACTTTGCAGGCATTTAGTCTGCACCGTAGGATCCTCATTTCGGGTGGACCCCATATACATATAAGTTTGACCGAGTCTTGTCTTTTCTAATTCATGTGACAATGCTAGTAAGGCTTTTTAGGTCTATTCGATTTGTTGGTTCGAGATATAGGGTTTAGGGTTTTTATTATTATTATTTTTTATGGTTTGAAAAATAGATTTAAAATATTGAAAATAAAAGAGTAGTGTTTTGAGATTTTTTTTACTCAAATTGTCATATTTTGATTTGAACCACGTGAACCATCGAAGCAGACAGATGGGTCCTTTGGTTTCATATCCGGTGCTAATCGCGATGATTTCTAGCTTTGTGGGGTCTTTAAGATAATGATGATTTTGTTAAAGAAGATATTACTTAATAAGTAGTCAAATTACTTACCATATGGAAAGGGCATCCACCGACACCTCTGCATGCTTTAGATATCCAGCGAAGAGAATAAGAGCCATAAAGTACCACACTTCCAAACTGCGTAAGATTTACAGAATAAAACAATGAATTCATGTTGATAATCGATTCAAGGAAAAAAGATACTCAATATTCTTAAAGCTAGAAGAAAAGCTAACAACAAATTAACTTGGAGATACGATCTGATAATAAGTTATTGAGAAACCACAATCTTAGATATTAATTTTATTTTTTTGTCAAGCGTATATGCAACCATATATTTAAAACCGTTTAAAAATTGGAGTTTTAATTATTTATGTACTAAAGTCGCAGCTTCTAATAAATTTTGAGAAAAGTTTTGTCTGAGGGACAAAGGGATAAATTTGAATTACAGAAAAAAAAAAATAGAAATGGGACACACGATAATGTTTTTGTCCACTAGTATGATACGAATATCTATAAGTTTCTGTCCACCACCGAGTACTTGTATCAAAAAATCTTTTGTTTGATACAAAAGTCTTTTTTTTTTTTGTTTTTTTTTTTAGATACGTTTGTGTACTCTACGTAAGGGTGTCCTTTTATCTTCTTCTTCTTCCTTTTAATGCAGGTGTTGTTTTCACTCGCTGTTTGCTTGGTGTTCGTGCCTAGCTCTGATGTAATGAAGACAATGTAGCCTTAAATGATTTTTTTTTTTCTGAAGTTCGTTTTCATTACAACAATGAAATGATAAAAGTAATCGATTAGAATACGCGATTTTCAAATATATATATAGATATATTAGCATACGTGGAATCCGGTCAATAAGAATCACTAAATCTGATAAAAAAACCAATTACTTTTTCTTAAAAAAGTAGAGAGGGAGGGCCCTATCAAAAGAACGAGAAAGAGAGAAAAAAAGAGAGTTGAGTTGGGCAAAATTCTGAGACCGTCTCCGGGCGCTTCTTTAGACTTCTGGTTCTAAAAGTTAGTTACAGAGCTTGTATTGTTGTGGGTTTTTCAATGGTAATGGCTGTGTTTTGTGGGGTGGCTTTGTTATAGCCGATGTGATTCCATTTAGAAGATGAAATCTAAATAACTTGGAGTTTTTTTGATGTATTTTTCTTCTTTGGGCTGTAGTAGAGCTACATATTGTTGAGTGAGGACACATGCCTCCCACTCAACTTTTGAAATTTTAATTTTTACCTTAAAAAGTTTTTAAAAATTTTAACTATATCTTTGTTTTTGTAAAGAAAATTATAGTTGTACCCCAACCGTAAATTTAAGATATATTTTTGTGCCCCTCATTTAATAATCAAAGCCTAGAACTTTTCTTGTATGCAATAAAATCTCTTACTATTCTTTAACATAGTGCCCTCGTTGACAAAAAGTCTGGCTTCGCTATTGTTTTTACGTTTTGTTCCGAATCGTGGTAGGCTTCTTTGGGAGATGGCAATGTTGGCTCCAGATCTCGTCGGCTTTGTCGCTTGTCCCTAGAAGCGTTTTTCCTACCCTGATGGTTTTCCTATCAGCTATACTTTTATTAAAGATTTGCAGTGGTTTGTGCTTTTGGTTTTAGTTTTTTATGTTTTAGTCTAATAAATACGTTGATATTTCTGCCTAATTTTAATAGTTTATTTATGATAATAAAAGTGGTTCTCCCATTACTTAAGTTTGTTTGTGGTATGCTAGATTTAGGCCTTAACGAGTTAAAAGTTTCGCTAGTTATAAGTTTATGTAGAGATGTTGGTGGCCTTAGAGCTACGCGTTACATGCTCTCGATAGATTGAAAGCTTTCATCTATTGTACTGGTTTCAAAAAAAATCTTATGCATGCACAAATGATGTGTTGAGGAATTTTCTCAACATCGGGTCTCGTCTTTCATATATTTCATCAGGATTTACTAATGGAATCGATTTTTGTCTGAGTATTTTGTATTATGCATCACAGGTCAACCGTATTATTATTGGTGTTTTTAAGGCCTTTTAATTGAATGAAATTTTGCCTTAAAAAGAGGGAGAGGTGGGAGGGAGGGAAGAAGGAAAAAAAAAAAAAGCACTAATCACTATTAATCAACGGCGTAACTATTTCCTTCTTTTTAATTAGTTGATTAGCTAAACAAAATAATTATCATGATCAATGATGGTGATAGATGGTATAATTAATTATGCGTAATGTTTTTCCCCTGATTCCTTAATCTCATCAACGTGATATAATTTGACATTTTTTTTGCGTCTAATCATAAGTGAACTGATTCGTGGTTGCTAATTCGTATCTTTACCTACCGTCTTTTGGCCATACGTCCTAGTATTTCTCCTAGTAATTCACACAAGTACAAAACTATCACGCACCATTGTTTTAATTTAGAATATATCATCACCCATATTTAAGAACATTTAGAAAATAAAATAAAAAAAGGTAAGGAGAAAATCATTATTACCAGAGCATGATCGCCGACGCGAGAGACAACCTAACAAAGCCCCAGAGATTGTGAAATGCCTCCCATGAAAACCCGGACCAAGCTCTCCCACAAGTCCCACTGAAGATGTAAACCAGCTGAGCCACCACTATGAACCACCACGAGGAGTTCAGCACCACGGCGGCGCCGACAAGTCCCCACCCCAGCTTCAGCATCAGCAGCCAGCTGAAGAACGTGTGAAGCACCAGCGCCGCCGCCGCTATCGCCGCCATAACCATGATCTTGCTCTGCGCCTGCAGGAACTTGGCGATCGGGAAGTTCATGGCGTACGCGAACAGCTGAGGGATCATCCAGATGGACAAAATCCCCGCCGCCTCTGAAATCTCCACCGTCTGCCCTATCAGCTTCAGCAGAGGCTCCGCGAATATGTAGAGGAAGGACAAGAGCACTCCCGTCGCATTAAGAATCACCCACGACCTCTGCATATAGATTCCGAGCATGTCGAGCTGACCCGCCCCAAACGCTTGACCACACAGAGTTTCCAGCGCGCTACCCATCCCAAGCTTATAAATAATTTAATTATGTATATTAAGTCACAGAATTTGATGATTAGTAATATATATATATATATATATATATTTTAAACTGAGGTGTAATAGAGAACTACCATGACGCCGAAGGAGAAGCCGGCGATGACGGAGTTCTCGACGGAGACAGCGGCGAGGGCGAGAGTGTCGACCTGGCCGGCGAAAACTTGAGTGACGGCGCCGAGGGAGTATTGGCATATGGATGTGAAGATGGCGGGGCCGGCCAAGTACCATAGTTTCTTTGATTCGAAGCGGAACTCTCTGTAGAAGTCTCGGACGCCGCCGATTGGCGGGATGTCCTCGGCGTCCGGTGTGAAGGAAGAGGTGAGTGAAGAAGAGTAGTTGGTCGGTGCGAGGAGGGTCTCTAGTTGGTCGGGATGATTGTTTTGGTGTTCTTCTCCTCGTGTGCCGAGGAGGGGCTGCTTATTCTCAGCCATTGATGCAGTGTGAGGGAGAGAGAGAGCTATGAGAGGGAAAGGGAAAGGCTCGGACTTGGGTCTGGTCTTTTGACTTTAACTGTTTGGACATTGAGAAACATGGCACTCGTTTATACATACGCCACATTTTTTAATAAAAGATCTGGTGAGAAATTTTGAGAGTGTTTTGACTAGAATAATTATAAAATTATAAATATTATAACATTTATTTTTATTGTAATATATAAAAATTATATGTTATTTTTAATTAAAAAATTAGTTAGAATTTATTAATACAAAACATATTATTTATTTATCAATTATCACGACGCACGAGGAAAATTTTATATATTTGATTGTTAAAAGGAATTAACCACATGGGCGCGCCCTGTTGTGAAATGTCACATTTTTATTAAGTGTTTTTTTTTTAAAGAAAGAGTTACAACAGACTGGTATACAAAGTCAACATATCTTAATAAATATAAAATAGTATAATTTTTTTCGTTGAGCTTTTTGATGTTAAATATATAATGAGAAACGCGCAATAAACAATTGCTGACATAGAAAGTTCCTAATAATTAGTTAAAAAAATGTGAATTTGCAATGTACACGCACCGAATCGGCAATTGCTGACATTGAAAGTTTCTAATAATTAATGAAAAAAAATATCAATGTGCAAAGGACATGCACCGATAGGGGTTACTTCTAGAAGGTGGAGGTTGCAGCTGAATTATTGAGGTGGGTCCCTTTATTTTGTTTTACTTTTACGGGTTGAGTGGCCCGTATATATTTTTCTTTTTTGTTTGATTATGATACGTCATTTTGTACTCTACCTGTAGTTGCATATCTATGAAATTGAAGTATTGAAGTAAGCAGTGACAGAGTCGACGCTTTGAATCGAATGGGGGGCACCAAATAAAAACAAAATTAATGATAAGGTAAGATAATATGAAATAAAATTTAATCCACTTATGGCAACGTTTATAATATTAATTAACAGGTCTTAAAATCTACAAAATGGTAAAAAAGTTGGTAAATATTTGAAGAAAATGAAATCATAGAGAAAGAAAGTAAAGAGTTAATCTACTCAAGAAAAGAAAGAACGTAGAGAGCTAAAGGAGAGAGAGAGAGCAAGTTAAAAGCCAAGCAGGACCAACATTTGGAGAGAGAGACAGAGAGAGAGAAGTTAAAATGAAAAGAATTTCCCATCAAAAGAAGGAAATGGAAAGGATTTAAAGAGGCTGTGAAACCGATTGGCAAAAGAAAATAGGAAACATTCATCTGATCTGACAATATGAAACATGTTAAAATCAGGCCCAAAAATAAACTAGTTCCAAGAGATGAAAAGAGAGTATTGAAATGAGAGGGCGGGGGCACAGAAGGCCATGTGGAAGGGCACGGCACCGGGCTCAATGCTTGGAAGTAAGTTATTTAAATAGGGAATTTCTAAGAAGCGTCCTATTTTTAATACTTGTAAGAATGATGGATTAATATTTTTAAGAGTGTGATCTATAAATATCTATGATAAAAAATTACAATGCATTATAAAACTATTACTATTTGTATATCTGGTGGCTAAAAAGTAATCTAATAACTAAAATATCACTACCTATCAATAATATCAAATGAAACTTCTTAGCCATTTAAATAAAAATAAAAGAAGTGGGGAAGACGTTAAAAAGTTAAAGAGTTATTCATAATCCAAGGGGTTGGACCATTGTGCGGATGTCTTCTGTGGGGAGCAGATACAATCATATATTTAAATTTTATGTTTGGCAACACCAGTTTGAACCGAACAGTTCAATTCAGACCGAAAAATGGTATTTCGCAAATGATTAAAAATGTCAAAACTTCAACTGCACTTAATTAAAAGGTTCAAACTATACAATTCAGATCAAATCAATTTCTATTCAAATCCTTTCCCGTCCTCACCGGCAATCCAAACACCTTAACCTTCTAGTTATCAGCGGTTTAAAGGAAAGAATCTGGTCTCAGAACTTCTTTAGCTAGTGGTCCATGAAATCTGTACACCAAATTGAACACATTAATATACTGCACGTTATATGGCCCATGTCCATTTGCAATATATTATATCTTCGTGTGTTAAGATCAGAGAGGGCTCATATGATCCTTTCTAGCAGAGTTCGTACAGTGAAGCGCTTTATGACTTTATGTGTGGGGACGAGATTAACTATTGTTTTAGTCCGCACTTGGCAGGAGAATCTTTGAGAAGCCAAGTCACATTAGGAGGAATATATATACTTACAGAATTTTATGTTACTCATGTCCAAGGAATATATCCTGTATTCCGTAATTGGCTGGAAAATCAAACTTCCAAAAAAATTGGCTTACAAATTAGAAAATTCTTAATGGAGATGGCAATTTTTCTTTACAGTGGAGCATAAATGGTTTAACCGTTGGATTCGCTTCTTAATAGTTTGGAGCATAAGTATTTTAATTGTTGATTTAGCTTTTTAATGGTATAAAGCGATTGGAAACAATTCTATATTATATGCGTTAGATTTTAAACGTGAACAATCGTGAATTAAACTGTTAAAAATATTAACCTAATGACGAAAATATCATATTTCACTGGCGTAATAAAATTGCCCTCTTAACTATAAGAATTTCAAGAGAGAGAGAGAGAGAGTTAATTAGTGCATAAATGCTTTACTTGGAGAGACTATTGAAGAGTAAAAGAGATCTTTTATGAGGCAAATAATTAATAAAGTAATTGTGTTGATCGTATTTCTGAACACAAGTACTTCTATTCCTGATATTTTCTGTGTTCAATTTGTTCATATGATGTTGTTTTGTGATCTGAAAGGTGGTATGAGGTGCTATTCGGTTTGTTTCTTTTGTTTATCGCTTCGTGGTGTCTGTTATTGATGAATCGACATCAAGATTCTGATGATCTGGCTGAGTCATTAATCAGTCACAACATACACTCACAAATTTAAAGGTTGGGAAGGACATAATATGCTATATATATATATATATATATATATATACACTGTTGGTTTGATGGATGTCGACACTGTTTAAGCCTTTTTTTTTTCTTTTTTCTTTTTTGGCCTGAAAACATAAAAAGATGATATTCTTCTTTTTTTTTTAAAAAAAAAAAAAAGATTGTATATATTCTAGTTGTTGTGGATATGGACATGCTCAGATGGCTCTTTAGGGATTAAAACTAACTCGTTATTTTGGAGAAATTAATACTCGTTGATTACTTATATATTAAAGCTTTTTACTGGGACAATATAAGTCGTTGATCTGTTTAAGAAATAACGCTCCGTTGTTTCCTTGGCGACTAAAAGCTAAATGGATTAATGTGCTTATGGTCTGTTTGATTTACATATTTGAACAGAAAATTTAAAAAAAAAATTAAATTTTTATAAAAAAAATATTATAAAAAAATAATTTACAGTATAATTTAAACCTATCAAATAAACAAACGTGCCTTTAATTTTATTTAAGTGATATTCATTTCAAGGTTTTTCATATTTTTGGATAGGACAATCTAGCTAAGTCATTAATGAGTCACAACATACATTCACAAATTTAAAGATAGGATAATATATGCTATATTGAGATTATGGATTTGACGTACGTGGACACACTGTATTCTTGTTGTTGTGGATTGTCTTCTTTTTTAAAAAAAAAAAAACAAGAAAATTAGACCATCAAAAATAAATAATAAAAATAAATAAACTAACATATAATAATGTTTAGTAAATAACTTATTTTTATTAAACAAAATTTATTTTTTGTGTAAAATAACGTAGAAAAACATAAAGTAACAACGAGATAACGAAAAACAAAGACAAAAAAAAAGGTAAGAAGAAAATGAAGAAAAAAAAAAGTAAAATTGAAAATTCAAGTGTTTAAAAAAGGACACATGATTACAAAAATGCTATGTACTTAAATATTTTTAAAAGTGTACTATTTGCTTACATTAAAATTAAAATTGTGTTATTTGGTATAATTTTCCACAAAAAAAAAAAAAAAAGATTGTATGCCTGTTGTTGTGGAATATGCACATGCTATACATTAGTTTTATGGCTTGTCTTCTTTGGGATTGTGTTCTTGTTGTTGTGGAATACGGATATGTTAGGATGGTTGAAGAGTTCTCTTTTGTAAGAGGAATTATTCAGTAAAATAGGTATATCATGTAATTTTATTTATGTAGTATACCCGTCTAATAAAATTATTAGATTTGTACATTTTGTTTATGTCAACTTTTCGTAATCATAATTCATTATTCTAATGCTTGTTGCATTAATTATTGAGTCAAAACCATCAAAATTACTTTACCTAAGAATCTTTTTGTCTCGCTTCCGATTAAGTTGTAAAGGCAGGGCTTGTTGCAATGCTTGGTTATTTAGCCAAGTGATATTGAACTGTGCTTGTCGTGGCAGAAGCTTTATTCTTCTTCTTCTTCTCTCTTGCCGCCAATCTATATCTTTAAGCACACAAAGCAGAAAACGAATGCAAACGAGAAAGAAACATGAAGAGTTAAATTCATATATATATATATACACACACACACACATATATATATGACTCAAATTAAGTTTGACAAAGGAAATTAATCAAATTTCTCAACTTTTTAAAGAAATATCATTGGAAAAAAAACCCTCAATAGACATTATGAGTTCAATATATCTTCATCAATATTTTCCATGTCAAATAGTTGTTGAAATTCAATCTTTTTGTTGTCTCCGCATTAGCGTTTTGCAAGGTGCTAAATTCTAAGAAAATAACAAGGTCTATTAATTATGCTCATTCACTTTCAGCCATTTTGAATCACACCATTAGTGCCTTCTATGATTTTCTTCCACTTCTCCAATTTTAGAAAGTTTTGCCGCAAGCCTTGTTAAATATGTAAGAAAAATATAAGCATCTAGTTTTCGATAGAATAGCAAGCGTCTTCAAGACAACCCGGTAAATAAAATAAAATTATTTAAAATAAAAATATTTAAAATTAAATATAAAACTATCTTAAGCAAAAAAAGGATTAAAATCAATTATTTAGTTAGAGTAACTATGATTGTTTTGACTCAGCAATTAATGCAATATATACGAGGATAGAAAAATACGATTACAAAAACTAACACAAACAAAGTGTATAAATGCAATAATTTTATTAGACGAGTATACCATGTAAACAAAATTATATAGTACACTCGGTTTATTGAATAATTTCTTTTTGCAATTAGAACTTACCCCTTATTTTGGATAAATTAATATACTCCTTGATAAATTAAATACCAAAGCTTTTCATTTGGGACAATATAAGTCGTTGATCTGTTAAAAAATAAACCCTGAACTATTGTTCTTTGGCTCCAAAAAGCTAAATGGATCAATGCACTTAATTACTTAAGTGTTAAATTTCAAAGTTTCGATTATTTTTTAAGAGAGCAATCGAGTGGCAGACTGTCTTACGTCTCATGAAGTCCACATGGGGGCGATAGAATGGTGGTTTCAAAGTCTAGCTTTTCGTGCTTCTCATATAAATCGCGATTTAGTTGGCTTGTCGGATTATCGTGTCCCACCCACTGGTTAAATATGCATCTTTTTCCCTCGCGGTATTTTTCTCATTAAGTTTTGACTAAAATGTTTTTAACGAGGCATATTTAGAATTGCTATCAAAGTCGAAGGGTTTGCTTTTTTTTCTTTTTTTCTTTTTTTCTTTTTTTGAGACCAATTCCCGATTTTTATTTCCCAAGCTATTAGCCTGTTTGACTTCATTGGATGTGTTTTCATTTTTGTTTTGTTATTTTATATGCCGTCGTGCTTGTTTGGTTTTCATTAATCTGGCATCGTTTGTGCATTTTTCTTTTGTTTATTTCCAATTTTCTACCCTTTTGTAAACATCTTTTATCCTTTGTTCTTAAATTTTTAATAATATCAAAGTGAGAAGTTTAGTGTAGAATGAGTGTCTAGTAAAATGCCAGCCTAGTTGAAATGCCCTTTTTTTTACTCTGATGTTAGTTGTTGCTTCACATTATTCATTTAAAAAAATGGAAAATAAAATACTAACATAAGGTTTCTTCAGTGTAAACCTTTTTGTCTATGAAGTACCCAAAACACGACCAATTGATCTCGTATACTGTTAGTTAACTATAGCAGCTAGTTCTAATATCTACATATCCTGCACTGCTAATATATAATTAAATAACTCGTTTTCTTTGGCAAGGCATGATATTCTCCGTGGTGCATGGACTTGCCATTTTTAACTTATCCTTTTTCATGTAAGAAGCTTTTGATTGTTATATAGGTAGTCATGTATACTGAGTCTTGAATAAATATCAACTAAATCATTTATCTACCTACACAAGTTCTACGGTTTGGTTTTGCAACATTAGTTAGAACTAATTAATAAATTTCAACTGTTACAGTATAAAACTCTTATGTGCTACAGTAAAAAGTATAAACTTGTTATAGTGTAAAGCTTTTATATGTTACAGTTTTAAATTCCAACAAGGTTTTTAAACACATATGTAGTTGCTACATGTTATAGACAACACGTATAAATGACGTAATATACATGAATGACTGCTCTAATATTATTCCAAATTCCCTTTTTTTCTTAGTACTTTCAATGTTTGGTTTACTCTTTAATTTTTAAAATTTTTAAAATTTAACCTTAATTTATTAGTTTGTTTTAGCTTTAGCCCTTCATGTCAATTTCGCGTTTAAAAGAAGACGAAACGTATACACCACGTGATGCTGATTGTGTGACAAAACACAGCCTTGCACATAATGCTAACAGAAAAAGACAGTATGCTACAATGGAACACCATCCATATTTTTTCCTCCTATTAAAATCTCACTTACCAACTAAACTAAAATAAATTGATAGCTCTGTTAAGTTTGAGATGTTTTAAAAGTCAGTAATCTCTAAAAATAAAAAAAGTCAGTAACCGAAATAAAATTGGGATAAAGTTCAAAAACCATTTGTGATTTTAACTTGTTTTTAGCTGGAGATAAGTAGTTAAAATTAATTTCGTACCCAACACAATTTGACGTCGTAAATGAGTATAAGCTGCAATGGCATAGCATAAATTAACAAAAGTATTTTCAAAAGACAAGCATATACTAACAAAAGTTCTGCAAAAGCTCTAAAACCTTGTTAGTGGTCGCTCCGTGGGCAACCAATACAATGAATAAAGTATATTATATTATATGAAGTATATAGAGTTTTTATATAAGAAGAGTTGATTACTTGGTGACATTGAGCCATTTGATTGGAGCAAAGGCCGGCTCAAGTGTGGGGAATATGAACAAGTGAAGTGAATTGGCAGGCTCCCAATCAGCCCATTTTTGTGGAAGCCCATGAAAAAATAGATCTTGCCAGTCATGCTATAGGCTATTACAAAGAAAAAAAAGAAAAAAAAAAGGGAGCTCTTGCCGAATTTGCACAACGAGAACTCGCGAAAGACAACAAGAAAAGTTGGAATTTAATCACCTAGAGTGAAGGAGAGAAAACTAGAATAAACAACATTCAAACAAGTGAATTTAATCTTCTTGCTTCGGGGATTAGATAATCCACACACTTTCCTAGAATATAAAATTAACGTTTACTACTAATATTTTCTAAACCTGTTATTTATTACAATTAATTTTAAATAAGTAACATTTTTTACAATTTTCAGTAGAGGGTTTATTTATTTGTTTATTTGTTTATTTTTTAGGGTTAATATCACAAAAAATTCTTGAACTTTATCCTTAATATTATCTTATTTTAGCTTTTCACTTTTAAAACGTATGAAACTTAGCCCTTGATATAATATTTTGTTTCAATCATAGCCCTTTTCATCAATTGTGATACAAAAATGTAACATAAAATGCTTCATTATTTTCTAAAAAATAACTTCATTATTAGAAACAAATATATAAATATGGGTGTATGTATATATACACACACTAATACATATACACACACACACAAGCAGTTCTTTATCATATATGATAAGTTGTCCTTTATCATAACCACGGTTCTTGCTTTTAAATATGTTTAAATATACATATGCAGTATAAATGTTTCTCACTCAATTGTCAAGTATGTCTTTGGCAATATTACGTTCATTATGTTAAAGTTGAGATCATTATGCTTTGCCTAACTTTGTTTCTGTGCTTATTATGGTAGAGATGGGATCATAATGCTAATAACAACGAATGATATTAGGAACAATGCTTTTTAAGAAAATGAGTATTATGTACTGGGCTTTTATTCTATGAAATATATATGTTTTTATTATTACAAAATATTAAGCACAATGATAAAATATATGGTTTTATATACTATTATTTTACAAGATTCTATATTTTATATAATTTACTTGTTATCATGGTGACGCTTCTAATACTTAAACATACTAATATATATGTATCAACGTGTTTTAATGCATTGTTAACCATATCCTGACAATAAAAAAGTCATTATTATAATAAATATATCTTTACATAATAAAATTGACCAGCACGCATCTTGTGCGCCTCTATCTATAGTCTTACGAAACTGCGTGGAGACTTCTTGATGTTTTAGACGTCACTGTCAATGGTCTAGGCAGTTCCAGTTCATTCCACTAATTTGCCTTACGTTACCAAGTACTTATGAAGAGTGTTGGGCGGTTGATTAAAATTAATTAGTTTTAACTTGGTTTTAATTAATAAATAGTAAAAAAAATTTATATATTATAATGTAAAGCTCTTATATATTATAATATTTTTAATCAAAATTGGTTTTAACTACCTATTGTAATCATGCTTCTCAAGCATCTTTTAAGTTGTTCTTTACGGAATTCTCGCAATAACAAAGACAATTTTATTTTATCGACAGAGCACGGTGTTTAGCTATCATATTAGAATTTTAACAATATGATCTATAACTGTATATATTAAAAATTTACAATGCGCGATACAAATTTTCTTTTAATATTATATTAGACTATTAAAAAGTTAATCTAACGATTAAAACACTTAGGTTTAACCGGTAGAGCCAAATTGTCTCTTTCACCTTAAAAATTGCCTAAAAAAAATATAAAATGTGATAGTATCACTCATTGTTATATATATATATATATTAACACAGTGTATTTTGGTTGATTGTAAATGTTAACATCATTAGCAAGAAAATGATCTCATGCAACAAGTTTTGCCGTTACACTCTAATAAGTAAGTAGAGCTCCTAAAAAAATGCAAGTAGAGAAATAACCAGATTTGACTAATTGGTTATTCCGTGTTTAAGGAGATGGTCTATATTTGTTCTTTTTTTTTTTTCTAGAAATTTTTATTTGATAGAGGAGGAAGCTTTCCCAGAACACACTGCTCATAGGATTCTAATGAACCAATCCTTTTATCTCCTCAAAGCCCTTGCTTGCTAAGTTCTTGCAACCCTCTGTCGCTGATATGGTCCAATCTCTTATGCCATATGTATGCTTCCACTCCTTTATTTGCAGCAGTTGCCACAGAACCAGTTACATTATGTCCCTTAGGACATAAAGCCCGCGCTATTTGATTTCTTTCATCATCGCTAAAGAGCCCTTGAGAACCTTGAGAACTCCACTTTTAACCTTGGAATAATACCCTTCTTCATCAAGAGTTCCTAAAGAGATTATGTTTCTACTTAGGTCAGGGACATATCTAACATTCTTTAAAATATGAGTTGTTTCATTCTGCAATTTTAAACATACAGTCCCAATTCCTTCTACAAAGTAGGAGTGATCATTTCCCATGAGGACCTTTCCACCATCCAGAGGTTTATAGTTCAAGAACCAGCTTTTCTTGGGCAACATGTGAAATGTGCACCCAAAATCTAATACCCATTCATCTTCTTGTTTCTTAGTTCCTACTATAAGCATTGTTGAGCTCTCATACCCATCTACCTGATTTGCCATGGCAACCTCATCTTCTATATTCTTCTCTTTAGCCAGCTTTTTCTTCTGCTCCTTACAGAACCTTTTAACATGCCTTACTTTGTTGTAATCGCAACACTTTCTTTGATCAGCTCTGGATTTAGATCTTGATATTGGCTTTGATGTTGCCTTACTTTGATCTCTTTTTTGAGGACACCCTCTGGTGAATAACCCTGCTTCACTCTAAGAGTCTTTCCTTTGGGCTAACTTATTCTTTAATTCAACTCTCTAAACCTTAAGGCAGAAAGAACTTCTTCAAGGGAAAATGTATCCCTTCTATATTTTATAGCATTTTTTACATCTTTATATGTATCTGGGAGAGATATCAGCAAGATGACTGCCTGATTTTCTTCCTCAACCCTTTCTCCAACATTTTCTAAATCTATAACAATCTTTTTGAAATCATCAATATTTTGTTCAAGACTTTCATTGGAATCCATCTTGAAACCAAGTAGACTTTCTTTCAAATAAATTTTATTGGTTAAGGACTTCATCATGAACAGAGACTAAAGTTTGAGCCATACCTTGATGGTTGTATCTTTCTCATTTACTTGCCTCAAGACGTTGTCTGCCAAGTAGAGGATAATGGTTGAATAAGCAATTTCCTGCATCTTCACCTTTTCCTCATCGGAGCCTGAGACTTCCCTTAAGTCTCCTAAGGCCTTCACAACCTTTTGTTGAACTAAGGTCGCCTTCAGCTTCTTTCTCCACAATCCAAAGCCTCCAGTGCCGTTGAACTTTTTAAGCTTGAACTTTGTCGTTCTCATGTTAGTTCTCTTGAAAGAAATAAAAAAAAGAAAGAAGAGAATTTCTTCAAAAACCAAGGATCTTTGTCTGAAACTTTAAGAAATCCCCTGCCTCTGGTTTAGCTCTAATACCACTGTTAGATCGATGGAACAAAGCACAACCAAGAACAAAAAATAAACATGCAAAGCAAAAGAATAAAGACACCTAAATTTTACCAAGGTTCAGACTAAGAAAGTCCTACGTCCTCGTTGAGCTACCCCATGAGAAGCTCGATTCCACTAGAAGAGATTTGAATACACCCTCAAGCCTCACCATAGATTATAGAGTACATCCCTGATTAACTAGAAAACCCTAGAAAGCTACCTATCGTGTTTTCCCATGGAAAATGCCCAGTGAAAGAACAATCCTCATGGCCCTATCAGATTTCCCAAATCCCAAACACAAGAAACCCCAATCTCTCTGCTTTCTTCTCATGATTCTCTGTCTTTCTTTCTTTCTCTACAACTGAGAACTCTCAAGGTAGCCGAAGAACACATTTGCTCTTTGTTAACCCAAAACTCAACATAACATATATATACAAGCCTCAGTTAAATCTAAGGGACGAAAAATAAAACACATCACCACATGTACGGCTAAGGCCACACATACAAACACTCCTTAAAGACGCTGTCGTTTTAGGCTTGATAACACACTCTCCTCTACTTTGTTGTTGTAAGGGAATTACACCAACAATAACAATTTAAATTTTATAAAAAAAAATATTATAACAAGACTTGTTGAAACTAGAATTTTTTTAGTTCGAATACGTAAACCAAACAACACATAAAGTTGAAAAATATTTTTAATTTTCTAAATTACATGTCATAATTTTAGTGATTAATACTATTTACAAAATAATAATTAAAATAAAGTCACGTGAGATCTACATCTATATTTTTGTACCGAGACTCTGGTCAATTATCGGCTCAATCATAATAATTATTAAAGAAAAGAAAAGGCAGCTCACAGGCACCTTTTTCTCTGCATATTTATAGTTGATTGTATATACTCCCCTCCATTTTGGTTATATAAAACATTTTTCCCGGGAAAGCCTGAGAACAGAGAAAGAGAGAGAAAGAAAAAGAGGAGAGAGAGAGCTTGGAGGTTGAAGAAGAGAAGGAGAGAGAGAGAAAGAAAGGAGAGATATTTAGAGATCACCAGAGAGAATTTTGCTGTATGTCAGCGGAGTACTACTACAGACGTGACAGCTACTACGGTGGATACGGTGAGCTTGCTAACCCGTTACAATGGCCACAGCTCAGGAAAAGGCGATGCTGTCTTCTTCATCGTCATCTTCATCATCATCATGTTGCTTTAATGACTCCTCCAAATCTTCCAGTGAGAGAGCACTTCGTGATTGGACCATCGTCGCCTCCGACGATTCGATCCGCAACTCGTCCATGGCAGCTCTCATCCGTAATCCGGTAGACTCCCTCCCGCCTGATCCTCCCACCAACACTACTTCTGCTTCCACCAAAGGTTCCAACTTTATTTATTATCTCTATTTGGATCATTTCTGAATTGGATTTTTTTCTTTTGGAATCTGAGTTTATTTTGTGTAGTGTGACTGGATTTGTTGATTTGGCTTTGTTTAGGTATTCCTGCCATGATAAGGGCTCAAACCAGCCATCCTTTGGATCCTTTATCCGCTGCTGAAATCTCTGTGGCAGTGGCCACTGTAAGGGCAGCTGGAGCAACCCCTGAGGTCGGTTGAATAACGGTTTTAGAGTTATTAGTATTTTTAGTTCCAGAAGCATTGGTATTGAGACGCTTTGATCCTTGAATTTTTAATTTTGAACCTATTTGGTACTTGACACTGAAATTGAGGAAGGATGTCTGAAATTTAATAGAAGTTTTAATGTGTTTATAGGGTAATAGCTTAAAGTTTTCGAGAAATAGGTAAATGCAAAGTGTTTTCTTCATTACTGTTAAAACCCGTTGAAACTTGAAGCATTTTGCCGTAGTGTGAATTTTTTAACGTAAATTTTCAATTACTTGATGTAATTATTTATGTTAAATTTTATAAGTCAATCAATGTTAGTATCGAGGACCAAAACTTTCTAAAAATAAAAGTTTAAAGAGTAATCTGTCAAAATTAAAAGTCGGGGATCAAAGTGTCACAATGCCCATCAAATAACGATTAGCATGATCTGTTTCATTATCTTGTATATGTTCTAAATCTATATGGCTAGACATCTACTTGTTCCTTTCTTCCTTGTATTTGCTTATTGAAGAAGTGAAATTGGTATTTTGCTAAGGTAAGAGATAGCATGCCCTTTGTTGAAGTTGTTCTTGTGGAGCCAGATAAGCATGTTGTTGCATTGGCAGATGCATATTTTTTCCCTCCTTTCCAGCCATCTTTACTTCCCAGAACAAAAGGAGGGCCAGTAATTCCGAGCAAACTTCCTCCGAGGCACGCCCGGCTTGTTGTTTACAACAAAAGGTCTAATGAGACAAGCATTTGGGTTGTTGAATTATCTGAAGTCCACGCTGCAACTAGAGGTGGCCATCACAGGGGCAAAGTTATTTCTTCCAAAGTTGTTCCTGATGTTCAGCCTCCTATGGTATATCATAATTTTATTCTCTCATAACTTTGGAATTTTGTTTAATCTATTTGTCAGACTCTTTTGTTCTTTTCTTTATTGTTTACTCTTATGTTTCCAACATCGTTATACTTGGTTATGGAGGAACAGGATGCTGTGGAATACGCTGAATGTGAAGCTGTTGTGAAAGACTATCCTCCATTTCGCGAAGCTATGAAGAAGAGGGGTATTGAGGATATGGACCTTGTGATGGTTGATCCCTGGTTAGTTACCAAACCGAGATTCTCAATCTTGGGTTTGAAATACTTATTTTTCCTGAAGGGGAGCTTAACTTCTTCTACAGGTGCGCTGGATATCATAGTGAGACTGATGCTCCTAGCCAAAGGCTTGCTAAGCCGCTTATCTTCTGTAGAACCGAGAGTGATTGCCCTATGGAAAATGGTTATGCCCGTCCTGTCGAAGGAATCCATGTCCTTGTTGACATGCAAAACATGGTCATCCTTGAATTTGAAGAACGTAAACTTGTTCCTCTGCCACCTGCTGATCCCCTGAGAAACTACACCCCTGGTGAGACTCGAGGAGGGGTTGATCGAAGCGATGTGAAACTTTTACAGATTGTTCAGCCCGAGGGTCCTAGTTTTCGCATAAATGGACACTTTATTGCCTGGCAAAAAGTTCTTGCTTATTTTTTCTGATTCTTTTTCACCATGGTCATTGTTAGATCGTGATGTCGCTTTGATTTAAACCAATTTTTTGTTGCTGCTTGGCAGTGGAATTTTCGTATTGGCTTCACTCCTAGGGAGGGCTTGGTTATTTATTCTGTTGCATATCTTGATGGTAGTCGAGGCCGAAGACCTGTGGCACACAGATTAAGTTTTGTTGAAATGGTTGTCCCATATGGAGATCCAAATGATCCACGTTACAGGAAGAATGCTTTTGATGCAGGGGAAGATGGGCTGGGTAAAAATGCACATTCTCTAAAGAAGGTCAGAGACTATAAGATTACATTCTTTCTATCTTTCCCTTGCTTTTTCCTGTCATTATATTTGTTGGATTATTTGACACAACTCCAGTGTTGCAGGGCTGTGATTGCTTAGGCTATATAAAGTACTTCGACGCACACTTTACAAACTTCAGTGGTGGTGTTGAGACAATTGAGAATTGTGTTTGCTTGCATGAGGAAGATCATGGGATCCTATGGAAACATCAGGATTGGAGAACTGGTTTAGCGGAAGTTCGAAGATCTAGAAGGCTGTCAGTCTCCTTCATTTGCACTGTGGCAAACTATGAGTATGGATTTTTCTGGCATTTCTATCAGGCAAGCTCACACTGACTTAGTTACATCAGTTTTTTATGCTCGTGGGAAAGTTTCCCTTTTTTTGTTTGAAGTCTGTTACATGAAAGCTTTGATAATGCTTATCAAGTTTTGTTTTCACAGGATGGGAAAATTGAAGCTGAGGTTAAGCTCACAGGAATTTTGAGCTTAGGAGCACTTCAACCTGGGGAAACCCGTAAGTATGGCACAACCATTGCTCCTGGACTTTATGCGCCTGTGCATCAACACTTTTTCGTGGCACGTATGGACATGGCAGTTGATTGCAAACCTGGTGAGGCATTCAATCAAGTGAGTCATATTTGTTCAGAAGTCATATTTGTTCAGAAATCTATCTGTCATAAATCTGTCCTTCCATTGTACAATGTATATATTCTCAGAAGGTATTTTTTTTACCTAGGTGGTTGAGGTGAATGTAAAAGTTGAAGAACCAGGAAATAATAATGTCCATAACAATGCATTTTATGCAGAAGAGACACTGCTGAGATCTGAGCTGCAAGCTATGCGGGATTGTAACCCTTTATCTGCTTGCCATGGGATTGTAAGATTCTCTATAAATGTTAAAGCTTTTTCTTATCATGAAGTGCCTGCTATATTATGCATCTATTCTCTAGTTTTTTTAAGCAACTGTCCCATTGTTCCTCAAGTTCTATACACCATGTTGGATGATGTTGTGATAATTCCCAAATAGGTCAGGAACACAAGAAATGTCAACAGGACTGGTCAGCTAACAGGTTACAGGCTAGTCCCTGGCTCAAATTGCTTGCCATTAGCAGGTTCCGAGGCAAAGTTTCTGAGAAGAGCCGCTTTCTTGAAGCACAATCTTTGGGTCACACCATATGCAAGAGATGAAATGTATCCAGGAGGAGAGTTTCCGAATCAGAATCCACGTGTCGACACATGTCGACGAGGGTTTGGCTACCTGGGTTAAGCAGAACCGATCACTTGAAGAAGCCGATATTGTCCTTTGGTAAATTTCCTTTCCCTTCTGCTACATTGAAAGACTTGATATAGAGAAAGTAGGAGTAAATGTCTATAATTTTTTTTAGGTTTTGGAATGACACACATCCCTCGGTTAGAAGATTGGCCAGTCATGCCTGTGGATCGTATTGGTTTCATGCTCATGGTAATTTCACTCAACCTTACAACCATAAAACATTATCACTTGTGTTCAAAATTCAAAACATTTTGCATTTTTTGTCAAGCGAATTCACTCTTATGTTAAGCATTTCAGTTGAACTTTTGCAGAAAAAGAGACCCCTCTAATGTTTTCAAAATAAACATGTTCCCATGTTGTTGTTTATAATAATCAGTGTCATTTTGTGCATGACAAAACTGTGAATGAGGCTTACTAATTGATAAACAACTTTTTGACTCTAACTCAGATTGAGTCGTTATTCTTTTAGTGATAAGTATTTTTTATAAAAAAAAAAGGTATCATATTAATTAGTACTAAAAAGATGAATTTATCGATAAAATCATGACTACTAACTCATCATATAAGTTAGTACTAAAAATTAACTTAAAAAAAATGGATACACCTTGTATTAATCTAAGACTGTATGTTGCGAATGCGAATAATATTATTATTTTTTTAATAAAATGTGATTAATTTCCCCGAAGCAGACAAAAGGAAAAAGGCACACTTCGAATCCTATAAAGATAATATTCTTAGAGAAGAAACCACAAAGCCCCTTCCAAAACCCTTTTTTTTAAGGTCTATTTAAAACCTATTTTAAATAAACTGATTTTGCTAAATTAAAGAATTTCCCTCTTTTAAAAAAATTAATTTTGGTAAATCATCCATTGATTTTTGGTGAGTTAGTAATCGATGTTGATAAATAGTTTGATTCTTTGCATTAATTAATATGGGTAAATTATCGTCATTTAGCAAAATCAACTTCTTATAAGAGATTAGAATCGTTTAATTCAATAAGTGTTTCCTTGCCCTTTATAACATCATCAGCCCCATGGATTCTTTAACTGCTCACCGGCGGTGGATGTGCCTCCCAGTTCAAGCGATTTGGATTTGAAGGACAATAATGGGGTGACACCAAAGCCTATTCATTCTCAAAATGGGCTGCTCGCCAAGCTTTAATCCATTCTATGATTATCATTTTTCTTAATTTGCTATCCAAATTCTAAATTATATATGCCTTTATCACTTGTTGTTGGACCCATGTTCTGAAATAATTATAACAACATTTTTTAATGTTAAGTCACAGTCTTGTCCTTTAAGAATATATAATTTATGATATAAGATTTGTGTCTGGTATCACACACACACACACACACATATATATATATATTATATATATATATATATATAAACTGTGTATAACGAATGCTTGGTGCTAGAATATCCTTGTCGACCCCCAAAAGCATGAACCGGGTTGTGGTCGGTTTCCAAAAGTTTCTAAATCACACATGTGCAAGCTACCTTATTCTCTGAAATATTAGTTACTATTTTATTGGATTAATTACAAAAATATACCTATTAGTTTTATTTATTTTACGATTTATCTTTGTATTTTAAGAAACTAAAAAAGTGTCTTTTATATTTTAAGAAATTGTTTCAATTTTATCCTTTTATTAATTATAAACCAGGAAAAAGTGGCAAAATTAATTGTTTTACCTAAATGCCCTCTCATAAATAATGTTAATTAATAATACCAATTAGAAATAAAAAAAAACAATTTTTAATAAAAAATGGGAAGTCTTCTTCTCCTTTGGTTGCGACACTTGGGGTGGGTTTCGATGAGGCTATGACACCGGAGGAACTCGACGGGGGAGGGTTGCAGTGTAAGGAAGGTTGTTGGGGTGAGAGGGCAGTGGCAAAAAGGGGATAGGCGCCGCGATTGAGGACGGTCTGAGCTTGAGATCTCCGGTAGGGTTTTGATGGGTTTGAGGCTGTAATTGGCAACGACTGGTTGGGGTTTGACATGCTTCGGCGATTTGAGGCCGAGCTTTGATGGAGACGGGTTGCTGGTCGACAAAATAAGGCTGGGGCAATTGGGATTCACCAACGAGGGCTAAATAGTTGGGTTGGCCAGCAAGGGCTATTGTTGGAAATTTGCTGGAGATAGGACAAGATGGGAAGAGGGGCTACTTTTCTTGACAAAGGGAGACTGGAAGAACAAAAAACAGTAAGGGGCTAGGCTGGGAAGGAAAAAAAGGTTAAAAAAAAGGGCACTAAAACTATGTCCTTCAACAAATAATGTTAAAATTATGTTTTTGAATTTTTAAAAGCAAAAACTATTTTTTTTAAAAAGGAGTTAAATTACCCAAACACAACCTTTCACTTAAGAATATTATTGTTCTTTTAATTGTTCAGATATAGAGTTGAAACAATTTCTTCAAATCTAAAAGACACCTTTATAGTTCCTAAAATATAAAAATAAATTATGAAATAAATAAAACTAAGACGTATACTTTTGTAATTAATATTTTTTTTAATTTATTTTTAAGATAATTTTTAAATCAATAAAGGAAGTTGTATGCAAGTTAATCCACTTCTGGCAGTTGGGCTGGCATCTTATCGTGACTAGATTGTGAATTATATAGTAATTACAATATCTTAGTACTCTTTTTCTCTCACTGACTCTTATGGTAGAACTGAATCAACTAAGCATATAAAATCTATCATTATAAATGGTATGTTCGTAATTATTTTCCTAACGGGGATTATATAACCGAGTCATTTAGAATATAAAAGAGGCGCGTGGTCTCTCCACTCTATGGCTATTCTAATTTTGATAGGTTTATTCCGCAAGAGTTGCTTCTTTGCGGCGTTGGTACTAGCCTTAGTATTATAGGTCCTTTTCTTTCGAACGATTGAAGTTTCATCCACTATTTAGGTTTGTTTAGAATAGCTAGTTTAGTGCTCGATATTTAATGTGTCTCTATGTTTTCCCGTCGAGGAAACCAAATGCATGTTTGTTCACTCTTTGTACGTTATTACGTTAAACTGGTGGAACCAGCCGCTTATTAGGGTTGAATGTCCGTGTACACCAAAATCCATCTTAGTGTGTGTATTTTTTTAATTCAAAATACAAATTACCTATTTCAAAAATAACAGAATATTGCCGAGTTGGAGAGTGAAATAGATCACTAATAAAAGGACTTAGAAAAAAATAAACAAAAGAAAAGCTTGAAACTCACAGGGTTTTCTCCAAAATTAAAAAATCCGCCTTTCTCATTAACGTATAATATTGACTACGAAGTATCAACTTAGATTCATTAAAAATGCTACAACGTTAATTATTCGTTGAATATGATTATAATTTATGATACAAATAGTTAGAAAATGACATGGTCAACGAAAAAGTTAAATAACATGATAAAAAAAAAAGTTAAATGCCAAAGATACGAGAATAAAAAAAAAGAAGAAAGAATACGTATAAATCAGATAATTATGAGCTTTTTAAGGTAATTAGTCATTCAAAAACAGTTGGCAGATATTATGTCAAAGGAAGGTTTCTAAGATATATTTCTTTTCATGCTTTAAACCCAAGTATGATAATTAAATTGATATCTTGTTCTCGACTGAAAAATAAGAAAACTTAGTCCAAAAATATTAGGGATTTGAAAATATTTTTACTAAAACTATATACGAGTGTCCCATTGAGCAGTTTAATTTCTTGCCACTGTAATGTCTGCTTTCCACTTCCATGTTGATATATAATCAAATTTAAACTGCACAAAAGGTAATTGACACCATTAATCTCGGACTCAAAATATAGAAATTCTGACTGTTTGAGTAATTGGCCGTGATTAAAAAGCAAAACAGAGAGAATGTTTTCTGGATGTGTTGGATTAATTAGGCCAAATGAACTTAATTTTGACATGTGGAACATATCTTAGCCAAAGCTTAGTTATCAAATTCAAATCTCTTTCAAATATATGCCTATAAAAGTTATAAAATGGGATTTTTTGCCAAATGCGGAGACAATGCATTAACTCCAAAACCCTAAATAAATAGAGGAAGAATTTTCTAATCTTTCATCAAACAATAACTCAATATTCCTTTGCTTTCTCTCTTGCTTTGAGCCATGGAAGACTTTGGTGTAAAAGCGTGCCCTTCCGAAGCCTCTAGCATCTCCGCAGCCTTGGAGGGAGATGAAAACAAGAAGATGATGATCATGAAGGAACCTGAAGTCTCGGAGCAAGTTTTGGGATCGAGTTCTCATTTGACGCTAGATCTAAAGCTTTCAAACAACAAATCAGTCAGTGGATCAAAGCTTGAACTCAATCTTTTTGACACCAGGAGCCCTAGATCCGGTTCTAAGCGCAATACAAATGAATCTTCTAATGGGACAGACAAGCAAACTAGGGTTTTCTCATGCAACTTTTGCAAGAGAGAGTTTTCTACATCTCAAGCACTTGGAGGGCACCAAAACGCCCACAAACAAGAGCGTGCCTTGGCAAAACGACGTCAAGGGATTGATCTTGGGGCTCTTGGTCCACACTACCCTTACAATCCTTATAATTCAAGATTTTCCACCAACTCTTTTCATGGATCTAATTTCAATAGATCACTTGGGGTCCGTTCAGAGTCCATGATTCACAAGCCTAATTCCTACTCATGGTCGAGGCCCACGAGCGGGTACTGGCTTGGACATGATATTGCCGGCACTAGTGTTTGGTCAAGGCATGCCCCCTTAATGAACCCTCGCCACTCTAATATTGATGAAAGGCCTAGCATTATTGGTGGTGGGTTGGGGCTTGGAGGGACTACTTCAAGTGCTACTTCTTCAGTGTTTGAAGGAAATGGTGCCTTTAGAAACTTTGGTTCTAGTACAAATGTTGGTGTCAATTGCGCGATTGGTGGTGTTAATCTTGTCCATCCTCGCATCGAACCTTCAAGGAAGAATGATTCTAATGCTCCAGAAGGACTTGATTTGTCTCTTAAACTTTAGTTATATTTAATAGTATTTGTTGTCGTTGGATTTGTCATTGGATTGTTTGGTATAGTTTGATGTTTTAATGTGAGTTTCTTGTGAATGTTTTAGTGCTATTCTCTAGTTCATTTCGTTTGATTTGTATTCGTAATGAGATTTGTTTCCTTCATCAATAAGATATTGAGATGATTTAGTTTTCATCCTAATTCTTTTAATATATATTATGGTTTTTTGTTTTCCTTATCAGTGAGATGATTTGAACATGAATCTAATTTGCTCACCCCCTCTTTATCTTTTCACTTATTCTTTCTACCAATAAAAAAAAATACTCGATCAAAAATGCAAATATTTTTACCATTTAAAGACCATCATAGATATTTTATCGAACACTGGCACAATTTATTTTCCCTTACGTTCATTCGTTTGGTTGAAAGGATGGAGAGTACGAGGAATGCACAGATTTAAAGAGATGGAGAATAGAGAAGATGAAGAGGAAAATAGATTTCCTTTATATTGTTTGGTAAAATACGGGGAGAGAGCCATTCCTTTGTTTGGTATTGGAAAAAGAATTAAAATGATAGATTGAATTTTATTTGATTACAAAATTACTATATATTACGCATATTGTTTGTATACTCTATAAATTTTGGCAGGTAAAATAGGTTTTTCCCGCTTGCACATTTCTCCCTTTTTTAGCTGCCTTATCCGTCCAAGAGAGGAGGAATGCAAACTGATAGATCCAAGTGGATTGCTCATCCTCCCACATCTTCTCTTCATCCACATCTCCTTCTAATTAAACAAATGATTTAGCCCTTCCTTCCATTTGTCTCCCTCCACTTTTTTCCATCCACCCATCAATCCCCCTACCAAACAAGCCGTCAAGGAAGAGAAATCATTTTCATTCTATAAGATTATAATCTCGTTACTTATAAAACTATAGATTTTAATATAATATTAACATATTTTTTATATTAGATTTTACTGTTTTATTAGTAGTAAGTTTAATTTTTAATCGTAAAAAATTAAATAGGATTTATGTTTCCTATATTCTATTACATTTTAGCAAACTAATTTAGGCCACAAATTTATTGATGACTTACGATCGGATGATTAAGGGGTCAAGTATGGCCCTATTTCCCAGAAAAGTCACAGAAAAGAAAAGGAAAATGTGTGAGGACTTGGGAGGGGATAAGTTAGTGCAACAAGCCAACAACATGGGAATGAAAAGCTTGTGCGATACACGTGGCACCAGGTGGGCGCTCGCGTTGACGAACTTGGTATGCCAATTATACCTTTCAGTCACAATTCTGTCAAATGTTCACTTTGAATTCAAAAGTAGAAAACAAAAATACATGGATATGCAAATAAATAAAATGATACGCGCTGTCGTTCTTTCCATGTAAAACAACAACAATGATAAAGGAACAAATTATTGAAAAAAATACGAATTATGATAAATAGTTATTTTTTGCTGGAAATTTAAATTAATATTTAGGATATGTTTTCTTTGTAAGTAGGGTATTTATTATTTGACAGGTACATCCTTTGCTGCTAATTATGCTATTTGCTTATTTTTTGAGATGATAATTAAATGCTAATTACTACTTGTAATCACGTAAGGGACCTTTTATATCTTCCAAACCAAAGAAACAGAGGGGACATTTTTGTGAGAAGATTAAAACAGATAATAAACCGTTGATTTTTATTATTTTATATTGGATTGATGACATATATATGTCTAAATAAACTCATAAAAATCGATGGTTTGGAACTGATTATTAGGCCGTTCAAAGTTTGAAGTTCAAGACATTATTTTCTCTCATAAAATTTAAAAACAAATTAATTTAAAACTTCTTTAAACTTCAAACCACCTATACATATTTTAGATTGAATAAAAAAAAACAAACATTGCATATTTTGGATACGTTATTGGAAACTTCTTTGAACTGATTTAGAAAAACGATATTTTTTTACAATTAGAAAAGCCATATTTTTTACAATAAAAAAACCATATTATGTGTCAATAAAAATAATATCCAGCGGCATTTAATTCACAAATTAAAAAGACAAGTCTTATAACTTGCTATCAAACTTTTTTGAGTTAATTGTGAAAGGATAAATTACCTAAATTATAACAAAATCTCTTAAATCAATACAAATCATACTGACACCCTTTGACATAACTCTATTAAATATTAGTTTAAAATGACCAAAATATTTATTTAATCTCAGTCATTACTCTACAAAATGAGATCCTAATCACTAATTACTAACCTTAAATACTGACGAGACCAAGAAAACCCCTAAATACTAACAAGACCCAAACCCCTCTTTTTCCTCACCAAGGCCAGAGACCAATCTCCCTTTCCCGACCTCCCTTTGCACGTCAGTGTTTCCTCTCCAGTCGTCATCGCCTGTGTCCAAGAGTCAGTCATTTGAGAGCCCAAGACGCTCCCCCACCCCAGATACCATCTTCCTTTTCTAAGAGCCCCTCTCCTGACCTCCCTCCATGCACCCGTTCCCTCTTCAGCCATCATTCGTTCACACCATCGTGGTGTGCGTATGCTGCCATGCTCATCCGCAAGCCCAAGGCACCCTTAGCCCTTGAGAACCCCCCTAAGACCACCCCCACCCTTTGAGACAAACCCTTATTCCCCAAAAGCACCCCCTACCAACCTCCCTTCAGCCATCGTCGCCACCATTGGTCGTAGGTTATAGCAATAGTAAAGTTGTTATTTAGGTTTTTTTTTTTTGTATTTTTTGGGTAAATAGTTTTAATATTTTGAAATTTGTTAATTTTTAGTGAAATTTGTGTGATTGTTGATTTGGGTTAATTAGGTTGATTTGTAAAATTTTGTTAATTTTTAGTTTGTTGGAATTAAATATTATGTGAAATTAGTGAGTGTAATTTGTAAAATTAGTTAGTTTAATGTGTGGAATTTTTTGCTGTGATAGTTTGTGTGCTTGTTCATTGTGGATTAATTTGTTTATGTGATTATTGATTATAGAATTTGTTAGATTAGTTTCTTTTAATTTTGTCGGAACTAGTTTGTTTTGCTTTTGTTGATTATGGATTTATTTTCATTTTGTGAGTCTTTTGTATGATAAGTTTTAACTTAGGACATATAATTGGATCATTTTAAATGTTAAAAATGATAATTTTTTAAAAAACAACATTTTCTATGCCATTAGAATAAAATTTACATTTACAAGTGTGTTCAAATTGTTTATACTTGTGTTTTTTAATGTCAAATAAGGCCAAAAAAGTCATGTCAATGTGCATAATTATATTAAAACAATTTGTAATAGCTGGTGGGGCAATTTTAGCATTTTAAATAAAATTAACAGCAAAATCTCACAGTCAACTAATAGAGGGGTCTTTCTGTAATTATTTTGAACAGTCATGAGTGTCAGTATGATTAGTTTTGATATAAAAAGTGTTATTTTAATTTAGGTAAAACACAGGAGATCTCAGTACAATTTACCCATTGTAAAAAGTTGATATGTTTTATGACTTTTCAACTTAGAAAATTCTAAAATTTATTATTCTCTAGTTAACATTAAAATTTTTCATTTTGAGTTTGCCGCCTTTTGTTCGATTCAAATAATCTGTCTAATTTTGATATTCAAAATAATATATAATCATTATATCATGTCACATTGTGGTTTTTGCTACAGTGTTTTCTCTAGCAAAATTTTTTTTAAATGATTAAATTATTTTAAAAATAAAAAAATAAAAGTATAATTGCCAAATAGAAGCTTAAAATGTTTTATGATTGACTTTTTCGTACTTCCTTATTAAAGGATATAACAAAATATGATTGATTGAATATATTGAAAAACACCTAAAATTAGACAAATGACTTGAATCCTCCTAAAACATCCGGTTAAACCTTATTATATATCTTCCTTCCGACTAATTGTGGCACGTAATGGAAGGAAAGACTCAAATACCTTTTCTAGGAATTTTCAAAAAAGCCATTTTTTGAAAATTCTTTTTATAAATAAACATATGTTTAAGTATAAAATAACTCAAACAAGTATTATAAACAATAGTGTGACATAACTTTTTAAGTATGGCATAAATAAACATATTATTTAAAAATATGGCATACTATATAATTTTCTCATACCTTTTTATTGAAAGGAATCCGAATTTTATCTTTGACAATTTTTGGCAAAAAATATTTTGTCACAAATAATTTAATACTAGTATTACCATATGAGTAAACACACATAATTCAAAGAAAATCGCACAAATTTGCCTTATGTTAACACTGTCTTTTAAGATTATCTACCATAAAACTTTGGTACTACTGAGTTTTAAATTCGTACTATTTCCTCCTAAAAGAAAAAGGAATTTGAGTTTTTTTTTTTTTTTTTTTTTGCTTTTTTCATTCTTCAAATTCTAAATCATACCTTTTTTGGGTTAATAAAAATGTCGAAAAGATTACCTCACAAGATCGTTTCTCAAGAACGTTTAATGTGACAACTTATTAGTAAGATCAAGTTCTAATAAGATGTTTTAATAATGTGACACATATTCATGTATCTTAATAAAAAAAAATAGTAAGAAAGATAATATTTAATTTAACACAACTGTTTTTTCCAAAAAAAATAAAAAAAGTCCACTGTCCGTATATGTTGTATTTTTAATATCTTCAATTGCGTTATGGTTTGGTAGTGTTTCCAGTTAATTTTGAAAATGTTTCTTTTTGTTTTTTAAGGCATAAAAGTGATGAAAACAAACAATTATAAAAACGATAATGAAAACAAAAAATTATAAGAATGAGTTTTGTTGAGGGAATAGAAAATGGGTGAAAGTTATTTTTATATTTCCATTTAATTTTCTAAAGGCTATAATTTAATACTCTTTTTCGAAAAAGAAACCCAAATAAATTGTTTTTACTCATAAAACTTAAAACAAATTAAACTTAATCCGAAACTTCTTTAAAATTTAAAATTCAAAACTATTCCCATAGTTTCTTTTTTTTTCCCTATAACCAAAGCAATATCTAAGATATATAATTAAGCACAATTTTAGAATTATTTTCAACACTCTAAAAAAAATACTCACCTTCATATTATTACTCAAAATAAAATAATTTTAAAAACACCGCTAAACAATATGTGAATTTTCCTTCGTGATTAGTGGTTTTATTATTAATATGGTAAATAATGTCATAATTAAAAATACTATAATTACTTAAAATGTTATAAAAATACGAATCATCATTTCACCAAAAAAAATTAAATATCAATAACTCAAAGCCAATACGATTTTTGAAATTAGAATTGAAAAGGGTGTGGATGGATTCCACGCACCTTCCCAGCGAGTCTTGAAAGACTTTCCGGTGCGCCGCTTCTTTTAAGCAACGTAATGAACGGGTCATGAAATTCACGCAATTGACTCGTCGCACACCCTTTTGATTCAGTTCACTCGCTCCACGCGCCTCGAGAAGCACGTCTTTGACACGAAGCCCTCAGAAAGAAAACAGAAAATTTTAGAGAGAGAGGAGAGAGAAAATCAGAAGACACAAAAACATGTCAAGAGGAATGAAAGGACTGAGCATACCAACCAAACAAACAAACCCGTCTTGAACCCTCCCTTTATAACTCGGCTGATTGACTTGGTGTGGACTCAGTTGACTCACTCTTTCTGAAACCCAGTGGAAAGCAGTTCTTCTTCATCTTGTTGTTTGTCGGAGAAGGAAGGTTCGGTTTTGTAGAGAAGTGTAGCAGAGTTTTCGTCGTCCACTGAATGTTTTGCCGTTGACGATGGCGTCGGACGAGAAGCGAATCGAAGACGAGTTGTCCTACCCGATTCTGTTGTCGGAGCGAGTTCGCTCGGCGGTGGACGTGGCCGAGTCGTACAAGCTTGAGTGCTCGGAGGTCGGCAAGCACGTCGATCGGATTTCTCAAATGCTTCGGACTCTGGTGCGGTTCGCGACCACCACGGCGTGTCTGTACGAGCGGCCAATCAGGCGCGTGGTCGCCGAGGTCTCGAAGAATCTCGAGCGTGCCCTAACCCTAGTCCGCAAGTGCAAGCACCAGAGCGTGCTCCGCCGTGTTGTTAAGATCGTCAGCGCCGCCGATTTTCGGAAGATGTTTGGACTTCTGGAATCTTCCGTCGGAGACATGAAGTGGCTCTTAAGCATCTTGGATTCCGATAGCGGCGGCGGAGGCGGGATTGTAGCTCTCCCTCCGATTGCCAGCAACGATCCGATTATCTCATGGGTTTGGTCCTCAATCGCCTCCATTCAGATGAGCCAATTGGCTGATCGGATTGACGCGGCCAACCAGCTCGCTTCGCTTGCTCAGGACAACGACAGGAACAAGAAGATTATTGTGGAGGAAAATGGAATTCCTCCGTTGTTGAAGCTCTTAAAGGAGAGCTCGTCGCCGGAGGCTCAAATTGCCGCCGCGACGGCGCTTTGCCATCTGGCGAACGATCAAGAGAGGGTGACAGTTATTGTCAATGAGGTTGGGGTACCGATTATTGTGCAGGTTCTTGGAGACTCGCCGATTAGGGTTCAGATTAAAGTCGCCTGCTTGGTGGCGAGGATGGCGGAGCATGACCCTGTCGCTCAGGATGATTTCGCCAGAGAGAACGTGATCAGGCCTCTCGTGACATTGTTGTCGTTGGAGACGTTTGTGGACGATTCCAAGCTTCACACAGGTAAGCAGAGTTTTCACTCTATTGTTCAGATTAATAAGGAGATGGAGAAAAACTGGTTAGGTGGTTCGAATTGTAACCGTCCTTACAAGAATTCTTTATCGAGTTCCCATTCTTATTCGTATATGGAGGGCAGTAGTAGGGCTGGGAATCACAGGAGAGAGAGAGAGAATGAGAAGCCTGAGTTGAAGCTTCAGCTGAAAATATGCTGTGCTGATGCTCTGTGGATGCTTGCCAGAGGGAGTGTGGCGAATAGTCGGAGAATAACGGAGACAAAAGGCCTGCTTTGCTTGGCCAAATTGGTTGAGAAGGAGGTTGGAGAGTTGCAATATAATTGTTTGATGACTATTTCAGAGATAACTGCAGCGGCTGAGCTGAACCCTGACCTTAGACGGGCGGCGTTTAAGACCAATTCGCATGCTGCAAAGGGCGTTGTGGATCAACTCTTGCGGTTGATTACAGAGGTGGACAGCCCAACGTTGCAAATCCCTGCTATAAGATCGATTGGATCATTGGCCAGGACATTCCCTGCGAGGGATACCAGGGTCATTGATCCTTTAGTGAACCAGCTTGGAAATAGAGACCTAGATGTAGCCACAGAAGCTGCAATTGCACTCGGGAAGTTTGCTTGTCCAGATAATTTCCTTCACATGCAGCATTCAAAGACAATAATCGAATTCAATGGTGTCCCAACATTGTTAAGACTGCTTAGAGGCAATGAGCAGTCACTGTTGCATGGACTAATTCTTCTTTGCTGCCTTGCCTTACATGCCGGCAACAATGATGCTCTGGACCAAGCTAGAGTTTCGACTGCCCTTGAGGGGGTAGATCGTTCGGTAATCATGCAACATCCTAAGTTGAAGGAATTGGTGCCGAAGGCAGCATATCATCTTAATCTGTATCACGCAGGTGGCCATTCTCAAAGACTTACGTACGTGCCTTGACTACCATTGTGATAGTTTATCCAGTGTTTTTGTGGAAATTGTTCCATTGTCCAGTAGTTGGACCAGGTTGATACTTTTATTTTCTTCTCTTTTTCTTTTAATAGGAAGAAAACAGGGGTCATAGAAACATAGTTGTCTGATAAAGAATACAATTTTTTATTGAAATAGGTTGTCTTTTGGAAGAAAACCGGTGCATAGTTTGATTATTTTACACCTCTAAGATTGTAACCTGTTAGCTTCTGGTACAGTAAAGTGGATTTCTTTTTATTCTTAATAAGGCAATATCAATTCATTTTGTTTCTTCTGCATTTTCGATTAAATGCTAGTAGTTACTCAAGCTTGACTACTGTTCTGTGTGAATACATTTATCGGTGGTATTTGTATCTCAACTCTCTTTGCCCCTAAATTCAGGGTAGAGGCTGCACATTCGTATAAAACATGAACGGAAAATTGCGATTTTATGTTTTTCCCCCTTCTGTCTTAGCTTTCGTTTAGAACGTTAACTGACATTTTATGTTTAAAAACTGTAATATGTGAGGGTTTTATATTGTATCAAATTTTTGCTTTTTAATGTAACCGTTGAAAGTTTTATACTGTTCACAGTTGTAACTGATGTGTTGGAACTAAAATTTCAAACGTGCCTTTAGTGTTGATAAATTGTTGGAATGGGATATTACCTTATTATTTAACCTTCGGTTGACATGGAGCTGACACACCAAGTTGGATATTGAGATAAAAATTTAGGAGGATTAGGCAAATTGTGATGTGGTTCTCGGGAAAGAAACTGCTTTGAATCCAAGCAAACTTTAATAGTGAGGAAGTCCTGTGAAGTGCACCTTCATATTTTTACATTTTGACCATTATTTATCTCCTCACACCAAATTTGTTAGAGTGAATTGGAGTCACATTTGTAACTCTCGTCCTCGACAAGCTTCAGGTCATTGTCATGTAAGTAAACACTCTCTTTCCTCTGAGAAACGAAATGGGCCTCATGAGGGCCCAGGTGGAATTGGACTGAGCATCATTTCTGGTTGGCAATCTTCAGCTTTTTCTTGGTGGATGTTGGCATTATTGAGCTGTAACACTCATTGAACACCTCTTTACCTTCCATCACGTCGATCTTGTATTCTAATGGCGCAAGGATTATGTATCCACCTATTGGAAATGACTTGAAACAGAGAGAGTATACAAAAATTGAATAAATGGTTGTCTAGATACATCTAGAACAATTTCTCAAATTTTTTTTTTTCCTGGTTCTTTTCATTATATATATCCAGAAGTAACATAAACGGGCTTGCGTTGATCGAAACACGACAAAATAAACAGGCTCGAAAATGACTCTTGGCACACTTCTCTAAAGGCCAACTCATATGTTTTTTAGTTTATTATAGCCATTCGTGCGACTTTTCTTGGTTATGTTAGTATAAAACTTGTGTTATTGTCTTTCGGGGATGTTGGGTTTAACTCACGAGCTCTTCAAAAATGGAAGATGGAAGAAAGAGCATTGCTACTGTTATTTTTAACTACAAGTAATTGTTGATAAGCAGAACTATTATACGTTAGAAAACAAAAAAGCATACAAATTAGTGTCCTATGAAAGAGAAAAAGGAAGTACCTAGTATTTGGGAATATATATATATATATATATATATATGTACGTATGTATACGAGATACAAAACACCCTCACTAAAAGATGAAACAACATGACAGCTATGGCAGCCACATCTGCTGCGAGTGTAAAAAAATCTTGACAAAGGTAAGACCTCATCAGCTTGAACCAAAATAACGACCTGATCATCCATGTCTATATCATAATCTTGCTGAACAACAGAAGCCGAATATTTAACAGCTGAACACTTAAACGGAGAACCAGACAAGCCCTGAGCTGTAAAAACCAACGAAGATTTATTGGCTACACTCACTGCGAGGAGTCTTTAAACCATAAAAAGCTATCCAACCAGCAGTTATCTTTGGCCTTTTTCTTTCCAATGAAGCATCCCGAGCTACAGTAAGACGACAGTAAGGGAGGTAAAAAAGCAGTAAGGGAACACAGATTATGGTAATACCGACCATGGTCCGATACTATGATACTGCTCAGGAAGATGAAGGCAAAGCACGCCAGTTGTCGAAAAGATGCAGGGCACGGTCACGTGATGTTGCTGATAGTTTTTGGAAAATTACATGCTTGACCTGGCTACCTCTTGTTTCACCACCACGGCTAGCAAGTTCCAGGTAAACTAAAGCTTTAAGCATTTCTCCTTCCTGCCCAACAAGTTTTACAATGCAAAAAACATTAATAAGACACTCAAAAAACCCTTCCTCCTCTTAGATTTTTAACAGCAGATTTATGACGTTCTCGCAACCAGCAAAAAAAAATTAAGAAAATGATGCAAAATAAGATAGCAACAATAACAACATGTCTAAAATGCTTGTAACCATATCTTAAAATGAAAACAGCTTTTAAACTTTCAATATCTTACAAACTTTAAGTCCTACTTTACTCTAGGCTTTAGTTAAAAATACTAGCTTAAGGTGCTTGTTAATTATTATCTAACACTTACAGAAAAGAGAGCAAGCCCATGCTCAACTTGAGCTTTAGTATGACTGCGATCCGCTGCACGCTTCATCCATTTCCTTCCTTGTCGATGACTCCGAGGGAAACCTTCCCCAAAGGAGTAGCACAGAGCCACATTATACGTGGCACAAACATACCTGCCTTCCGCCGCTTCCATATACCATCTAAGCCTGTTTCAGCAAAAATCTAATCAGAACCACTTCTAGTCTTCTAAAATGGTCTACTGCCAAATCAAATCATACGCAATAGCCAATTCTAAACTAAAAAGTACCGTCATCCCAACAACTAGATCAAGAAATATAGTTCAGTTTTTTACTAGTGTCAACAAGGAGTAATTGCATTACAACTTTAAAATGTGCCCGAATTTGGAGGGAAAAAAAGTTAATTTTGATAATTGTACTATGGAATTTCAGAGCAAAAAAAAAAAAAGAACTCCATACAGCTTTTGTTACGAAAATAATGCTATAGAAACAAAGAACAAAAACACATAGAGATTTAAGTGAAAATCCTAAACAAGAAAAAAACCATGGACAAAGGAGAAAAAAATCACTAAACTCGAAAAAAATAACAAAATGGAGGCAATTAAGGAGACTAAAATAATGATAATAAAATCTTAACGTAATACATTTTATATATATATAAGCATAAACAAAACCCTAAAAGCCCAAAATATGGGCCTATTGTCCCGATCCTTCTACTACCATCATAAATCTCATGAAAAATCATACATTTTTCTTTCACCATAATTGTCACACCTTAAGTTATTCGGGACTAGAATACGGAACACGAGACATATACTCAATCTCATCATCTGATTGTGGAGACAAAGCGAAAGCAAGTCTGAAATACGCAGCTAATGGAATACTTATAGGTTTGGCATTATGCATATTGAATATATGCAAAACTTTCTCAACGCACCATTTCTTACTCAAATACAACTTGCTTGCCTTCCTATCTCTTAGAATCTCTATGTCAAGAATCTTCTTTGCAACCCTTAAATCTTTTATCTCAAACTCCCTATTGAGTAGAGCCTTCATCTTCCTGATTTCTTCTTTATCTTTGGTAGCTGTTAACATATCATCAACATATAAGAGCAAATAAACATAAGAACCATCACGGTTCTTCTTATGTAGACACAATTATCATTGTCACTCCTCTTAAACTCACGAGAGGCCATAAATTGTCGAACCTCTTATACCATTTGCTAGGAGACTGTTTCAAGCCTTAGAAAGAATTTTTTCAATAAGCACACATGGTCCTCCTTTCCTGAAAATATGAAGTCCTCTAGCTGCTGCATGTAGATATCCTCCTCAAGCTCACCATGTAAGAATACGGTCTTCACATCTAACTGCTCAAGCTCAAGATTATGCATGGCCACAATAGCAAACAAAGCTCGAATCGAACTATGGTTCACAATTGGAGAGAACACATCCATGAAGTCTACACCTAGAACTTGACTATAACCTTTTGCAAATAGTCTGGCCTTATATCTAGATTCTTCAACTTCTAGCGTACCATCCTTTCTCTTAAACACCCACTTGCAGCGAACAGCTTTTTTACCTTTAGGTAACTCCGTTAAATTCCAAGTACCATTCTTATGAAGAGATTCCATCTCCTCGTGCATAGCAATCATGCATCTCCTTGAGTCATTACAGCTAACCGCCTTTGAATAAGTAGAAGTTTCTTCATTGCAAGCAAAATCTTCTACCACTGATAAAGCATAAGCCACCAAGTCGGCCTTAGCAAACCTCTATGAAGGCCTAAAAACTGTCCTGGGTCTATCCTTGGCAATAGAATACTATAGTGGTCGTGGCGGCCGTGGTGGTGTTGATGGGGAAGCAACATATCCATGACTCTCTGAACTTAACTGGGAAGTCAAATTGAATGATGTACGTGTCGCAATCTGAATCTCCACCTGTCGATTAGATCTCTCCTGATAAACATCACTAGATCCCATAGTAAATGTCCCACATAACATAATAATCTCATCAAATACAACATCTCTACTAATAATCACTTTTTTGGTTTATGGGCACAAAAACTTATAGCCTTTAACTCCAAGCTTATAACCAAGAAACACACACTTCATAGATCTAGGCTTTAATTTACAATTATCAACATAAGTATAGGCAAAACAACCAAAGATTCTTAAATTAGAGTAATCTGCTGGTTTACCTAACTATACCTCCTGTGGAGTCTTCTTGTTAATAGCAATGGAAGGAGAGCGATTCACCAAGTAGCAAGCTGTAGAAGCGGCTTCAACCCAAAATGTTTTACGTAGCCCAGCATTTGAGCATATGCAACATACCTTATCCATCAATGTTCTATTCATCCGCTCTGCCACACCATTTTGTTACGGAGTATGTCGGATTGTTAAATCCCTTATAATTCCTTTTGAATTACAGAAGACATTAAATTCACTTGAACAAAACTCCAAGTTATTATCAATGCGAAGACATTTAAGTGGCGTACTAGTTTGCTTTTCTACCATGGTCTTCCGATCTCTAAATGTAGCAAAAGCATCATTCTTCTGCTTCAAAAAGAATGTCCATACTTTTTCTAAAAAAGTCATCTATAATCATAAATATGTAACTAGAACCACCTTTAGAAGGAACAGTAGACGGTCTCCAATATGAAATATCTTTTGTGTTGTGAATGCCTTCGCTAAATCTGACTCTTCTTTGTTTCCCAAACACATAGTACTCACAAAACTCCATCTTACTTGTACACTGTCCATCAAGCAGTCCTTTTTTACTCAACTTTGTCATCTCAAGTTCACTCATATGCCCCAGTTACATATGCCATAACTTAGTGATATCACTATCAGACATACTGGATGTAGTAACGGTTGCATCTCCTACAACTTTAGTACCTTGCAAAACATACAAACCAATAGTCTTCTTCTGCCCATTTATCATAACAAGAGCACCTTTGCTTACCTTTAAAACTCCACATTCATCGGAATACCTATACCCTTTTGAATCTAGAGAGCTATTACCTTCCTTTTCTGATCAGGGATATGCCTCACATCACCCAATGTCCTTACTACTTAATCACACATCTTGATCATGACAGTTTCAATACCAGCAATTTTGCATGAAGCTTTGTTATCCATAAAAAATAGAGCTCTTAGAAACCATTTCATATGTTGAAACTAGTCCTGGTTAGGACACATATGAAATGTACATGCAAAATTAAGAACCCGATCCTCATAGGGTCTACATTCACCATCAAAAAGCACCAGGAGCTCCCCTTCAGAAACTTCTTCCACAACACTGGCCTCACTGGTATTATCTGGTTGCATTTCCTTTTGATTAATCGCTCTCTTATTCTTGTTTTGCAGTTTATAGCAGTCAATCTTAATGTGCCTTTTTTCTTGCAGTATTTGCAGACTTTGTCCTTATGCTTAGACTTCGATCTATCCCTCACATTAGCACCATAACCAGAACTCCTCTCCTAAGTCCTACCACAAACAACAAGACCTTCTCCCTGAGTTGCAAGTTCAATCACAAGCTGCTTCATATTTCTCCAGATAGCAAGGCATCATAAACTTCATCTAGAGTTAGTGTATTTTGACCATACAAAATTGTATCTCTAAACGTTTCAAATGATGAAGGCAGCGAATACAGTAGGATTAACCCTAAGTCTTATTCCTCATACTAAACCTCCATGGCCTCTAAATCAGAGACAATTTCCTTAAAAACGATTAAGTGCTCGTCAAAAGACACTTTCAGCCACCTTGTGTAGATATAAACGCTACTTCAAATGCAGTTTACTGGTGAGACTTTTTGTCATACACAACTGCTCTAACTTCAATAATAATACAACAACGGTCTTCTCCTTCAAAACAACCCGCAAAATTCTATTCAACAGATGAAGTTAAATCTGGGTTAAAGCCTTTCAATTCTTACATTGTTTCTCCTCCGTCGACCATGATGAAGGCATCTTGTCAAATCCAAATAGTGCTTCTTCTAAATCTATCTACGCCAACACAGCCTTCATCTTAACTTGCCAAAGACAAAACTTGGTGTTGCAATCCAAAAGCAGAATGTCGTACTTCATTGTTAATGTCAAAACCACGCTCTGTTACTACTTGTTACAAAAATAACGCGTAGAAACAAAAAACAAAAATACACAGAGATTTACATGAAAACCTAAGACGAGAAAAAACCACGGTTAGAGGAGAAGAAAATTACTAAACACAAAAAAAATTACAAGATAGAAGCGATTAGAGAGGCTAAAACAATAATAATTAAACCTTAATGCTATATATCATATATATATATGCATAAACAAAACCCTATGGGCTTAAAATATAAACAAAACAGCCCAAAACACAAAGATCTGTACCATATGTCTATCGTTCTGATCTCTCCGCTACCATCACAGATCTTATAAAAAATCTCATATTTTTCTTTTACCACAATTGTCACACCTCGAGCTTTTTGGGTCGGGCCAAACTGAATTCGGGTCATTATACTTTAACAGCTTCTTTAATATCCTTGTTAACCCCATGGCCATGGTGCAAACAAAATGCAAGCTAGCACTAAGCACAAACATGGCCTACTGTGGCAGATTTGTACAACCATCTAACAGCTTCTTAATTAGAACAAGACTGTAGAAAACAAACAATAAAATTACATATCTTAAATTCCCAAAAAAAAAAAAAAAAACTAAAGGTGAATTTGATTTTTTGCAAAACAAAAATAGAAACCTTGCCAAAAAAGAAACCCCCAAATTGATCTACCCAAACGAATCGCCAAGAGAAGCAGCTTTTCGATACAAAGCGATGGCTTTCTCGTTTTGGCCAGTCTCCCAACTGAGAACACCGGTGTTGACCATGGCGAGAGTGGAGCCGCGACTCGCTTCCTTCATTATTTTGATGAATATGTTTTTGGACAGAAGAAGATTAAACTGTTGACATCTACCCCAGGCTAAACCACTACCTTCAGGCCCTCTACTGATTATTCGACAAATGCCAATGATAGACAATAATTCCCCCTCCCCATCCCATCCAAACACAACTTACAACTTTCATTGTTTTGTGCTGTCAAAAGCGTAATTCTTCTTAAAATCTTAAAAGTGCTGAGTTGTAAGCCTATTGTAACCAAGAATTTTTACGGTTCTGGAAGATCTAGCTACAAGAGAACCATGAACGGAGAGCTCTAACGCGAACCAAGCATGGCTTTGTGTGTTGGTGCATTGGACGCTGTCAAGCACGAGGCCATTGTGCTATGCACAAGGCCCTGATTAATTAAAAAAATAATTTAACTAGTACTCTCGTGTCTTACACTGTATGTACATTGGACACTATATGTACAGCTGATGTTTTAAATATTACTCTCGTGTCTTTCACAGTTTATCATCCATCCTGCTTCTTGGTTTAGCCTAATATTGCTTTCACAACGTGACGCCGTCCTCAATTCTAACGCGCCTGCTTCAAACGACGATAAAGAGTAGTTGTTATTCTACTGTCGTTTCATTCTTTGTTTTGGGTAGAAGTTATTACCGTCGTTGATCTCTCCAAACGACACCTTCTTTTCTTTTCTATTTTCCGCATTCCCACTTTCGAACAACAATATGGGTACATATTCGTCGGTGCAGTTTCATCATTTTGTGGATGTCGGAATTATTTCTTAGCTAAGCTAGCCTTCAAATGTGCAAGTACAGATTTGCCCATAAATTCTCCTTCACTCATTTTTTTTTTTTAGTATAATTTTGGGGTAGGGCAAAAAGAACCGTGTGGACCGTGGACGATGATAGTTGAAATCTTGACCAAGGACTGGTAACAAGTAAAAAAGTCAGTCAAAGTTGCCGGTGGAGTCTTTGGCACAGTGCACATGAATCCCATTTGGCATTTGGCAGGGGAGACCGGTTGTTCCCCAAAGCCCACCAACAAAGTGTTGTTTTAGTTTTTGAAGCATAATATAATAAATTAAAAGTAAAGTACAAACCCTTTGCTGTCTCATTGCCCTCATGATCACAATAACAAAATCCATATGATTTAAATGAATTGGCCCCCACATGCGTAACCGAGTTTGCCAATAGATTATTATTATTATTATATAATATGTTTGACAGAATGGTTAGAATTGTTTCTACTGTAGCATATGAGAGCTTTACACTGTAACAATTTTTTTGTTATTACTATAATATGTGAGAACTTTATACTATTTATAACTCAGAACTGATTCAGAATGTGGTCTAGACCGACCTACTAGAGCTCTCGTCTCTAGTCTCTCTACTCATGATCAGTCCTAGTTTCTATTATATCTTACACCTAGCAATTTAAATTCCATCTAGTATTATCTAAGGTAAATATTTTATCTTAACCATTAAATAAATAGTTTGTCCATATTAGATATTTAGAGCAAATTGCTCAATTGGTCCTTAACTTTTCACGAAAGTAAGATTTTTGTCCCTAATTTTAATTTATTAATCAATCCTCAACCTTTCATTTTAATAGTTAACGAAATATTTTAACAGTTAATTCTGTCTTTTATTTTATTAGTTTAATCACACCTTTTTGTTTTATTTTATTATTATTTTTAGCTCCGTTCGTGTATTAAGCCACATGGCTTTGTAAATTATGTAACATTAAATAAACTAACTGCAAGTTAATCAAATTCAGCTATCATGTTTTGCATGGTTTTTTTTTTTTTTTTTTTTTTTTTTTTTTTAATGAAGTATACTTTCTGATGACAAGAATCTTAAATTATTTTGTAACGCGGTTCTCATACTGCCACTCACTCCGAATATGATCCGCTACCGATCATATTCTTTCTTCCACAGTAGCAAGCTCATTAACAATTATTCGTTTCTTTAACTCCTCAAAATTGTTAAAATAATATTTTTGATTGTGATACCCTAGCTAGATCCATGTGGTTTGCCGATAATGGGGTTTCACTTTTACAAGAAAAAAGAAAGGACAAAAAATAAAAAATAAAAAATAAAAAGATAAGAGTTTATATCATAGTTAGTAACCTAATCCAAAAATGACCCACTACGTGCCAAGTAGGATAAGGCAGGTAAGTGTAAGACGTGTTGCGAAGCTATTGCCTTAAAGACTTCTCCGATCCCGAGACAAACTTTTGTTTAATCAACAAAATAAACACCAAGAGATTCGGTAAACCTCCCCTTGTCAACACACTTTGTTGAGCCAATTGTTTGGCATCATAATGCACATTCTCCGCTTGAAACACAAATGGGGTCTCTCTCTTTCACCTTTTGAGATAAACATTCCGTGTAATAATACAACAAACCCCAATATTTTATATATATATATATATAAGCTATTATGTCAATTATTGGTCCTGCAACAAAGCTTGAAACCTGAGTCATGAAATATAGGACGTTTGGAACCCAAATGGAAGCAATGGTTTAAACTAAATCATTGAGATAAAAATACTATAACAAATAACATTTTAAATTTTATAATACAACACTGTAGTAATTTATTTGAACCGTAAACTACGGTCCGTCATGACGGCCAAACGCCTAGTGTTGTAACAAAATGAGGAGAGAGGACCAATATTCAAAACTGGCATAGGATTCTAATTATCTTCTGCTTCCTTCTCTCCCACATGTCTTTTGTCCTTTTATTTCATGAGCCATCACAAAAAAGCATTACAGAGAGAACCTTCCCACTATCATCATAAGCGTCCGAGGTGGGTGGGGGTCATGGTTTTGTGGGACATAGGTTTGAAAGGCCAAAGCCAAACTCCTCTGATAACAAGTCTAAGGACCATATGATTGTAGAGAAAAAAAAAAAAAAGGCGTTTGGTGCGATGGCCAAGACAGTTAATATGTGGGTTTTTATTTTTATTTCATCGCTATCTTCTTATCTTACTTGCACATCGAAAAGGATTGAAGCCTAACTTTTTGTTTGACATCTTTTGGCTGCCTAGCTAGAGTTTGACCCTGCATGTGTCACTCTTACGCATGACCTTGAACAGTACTTGTACCAACCACTCCTTGTTCATCAAACAAGATCACAGTATACGTTGAGAGGTCGAGAACAATCACAACACCTTGGAAATAAAATCTAAAAAATAATGAAAAAAAAAAAAAACATGATTATCACTATATTGTTCCCTTTTTTTTAAAAAAAAGACGACAATTTTGTTCAACTCAAACAAATATTACGATAATAGATCTCCTAAAAATACCTAAGAAGAAGATATAGATACTAATCATCATGCAAAATCAAATATTGCCAACAAAGTTGGATGGTTTAATTTATTTAGTCATATAATGATCTATATGTACATGATAACAAGTAACAACTCATGATTTTAAACTTTCTACCAAACCATCAAAAGCAAGATTTCTAACTTCTAAGCCTAAAAAAAAAAAGCCCTACAACTTAAGCAAATTAAGTTAACAAAAGAAGGCACAAGATCAGCAAAGGATTTAATATATATAATAATAATTCCCAAAGTTAATTACTAATTAGCCCTTTCGACATGGCGTATAAAGACGGTCTCCAAATCAGGAGGCGTGAAGAACTCCCTGACCACGCCGTAATTACACTTCAACGAAGCCTTCCTCTTCCTCGGCGCCGGCGGACACGTCAGCCTCGCCGGGATTCTCGACTCTTCTCCGGTCGGAGTCGTCGGCGAACACTCTTCTTCTTCTCCGCCGTTATCTCCGCCTCCGTCGTGACGATCACGCCCCGTTATCCTTGACGGGTTCGTCGTCGTCGTCGTGTAAATCGGCTTTAAAGGAGCTCGTAACGGAATTCCGGCGATGACCCATTTTTTTGCCGTCGGCTCGGAATCCAAGGCCGCTGCTATATCCACCGCCTGGTGCTTCTCAGAAAAGCCCATAATATATATATTTCTTAACAAAAAAAGATCAAAAACTCTGAGCTTGAAAGTGAAAAGAAGCAAACCCGTTTGGGGTAAATATAAGAAGAAAACTGGGGAAAGAAGGGAATAAAGGAATAAAGGTGGGGTTTTGAGCTTTTCCTTTTCGTTTGGGAATTTGGGAGAATATGGTAATACCAATATGTATGATCAGAAAAGGAATAAAAAGGAAACCAGAAGGAAAGATAGTTAAAAAGATAGCAAAGAGAGGGCTTTTTAAGGAGTTGGGGAAAAAGGAGGCAGAATAAGATACGGTTTTAAATGTGAGAAGAGAAGGAAAAGGGCAAAGGGAAAGGAAGAGAGTAATGTCGAAAGCTGTTTCTCTCTCTCACTCTTTGTGTGTTTGTTGTATGCCAATCAGAAGGAGGGAAAGAAAGGAACCCGAGGAAACGCGTGACATAAGCAGGGGGGAGATTTAAAGAAGGAAGACTGTTGAGGAGAGAGAGAGAGAGAGAGAAAAGAGGAGAGAGAAAGAGAGAAAAGAGGGGACTTGCCCGTGAAAAATAGTTGACCGCGGGCAGGGAAAGGGCATGAGAGAGTGATTGACCTGGATTTTGGCGCCTAGTTTTGAGGGTCTGGGAGCATCGCCAACAGTCCTTAAATTATTCCTCCTCTTTATAGCACTTCAAAGTCATCTTTGCTTCTATTTCCTTTTTTTTTCACTTTTTTTTTTTTAGTTCTTGAGGGTCTTTCTCGTTTCCTTTCCCTCATTCAAAAATGAGAATTTTCAGGTAGTGAATATAGGATAATGCTTTTTATGTGCGTCATCATAATGTGTTATATATATATATATATTAATTTATTGTAATCAGATCTAATATTTGAAAACACACGGTTTCTATTGCAAAATTTGATTGGATATTAAAAAAATCCACGTTCAGATTTTGTTTTAGAATATGTGATTTTTATATATATTTGTTGTAATTTGTTTTTAACTAGATTTAAGGTTTAAAAATAGCAAATCTTAGTTCAAAATTTGATAGGCATAAAAAAAAGAAAATAGCATTAAATAACACAATTTTAATTTTAATCTTGGTAAATAACACTTTTAAAAATATTTAAATATTTAGTATTTTTGCAACCACGTGCTTTCTTTAAACACTTAAATTTTTAATTTTGTTTTCTACTTTTTCATCATTTTCTTCTTTGTTTTCTTTTTGTTTCTGTTTTTCATTATCTTGTTGTCGCTTCATTTTTTTTAGTTTATGTTATAAAAAAATAAATTTTGTTTTAATTTAAGTAAGATGTTTACTAAGCATTGTTATTATTACCAAATTAATGATGATCTAATTCCCTCCTTCTTCCTAAAAAAATTCTGACAAAACTATATTTTGAATCGTTAAATTTGAATTGGATTTTGATAATTTTATTGTGTATATTTTGATGGAATTTTAATTAAAACTGAGGACACAATCGTCAGAAATCCTCTTTTCGGAACATTATTTTGTACAAAATAAAAATACCTTAGTAGGATATATTTTTAATTTTTAAATCTTTTAAATCATCATACTTTATTTAATTTAATATGAGTTTTATTTAATCATCTATCAAAATTTATACGTAATTTAATCTGACGTCGTTTAAAGTTTTTGTTATTTTTATATAGTATTTTTTTCGTATCCTTAGCTAAGAATTTTCCTCTTTCGTTTTTCCTTCACATAGAAGATTTTAAGGAGTATTTTCCTTCTTTTCTTTCCATTTCTTTCTTTTTTATTACTATCTCCTGGACAACAATGTGTGAGCTGCATCATCCAAAATGTCAGAAATTTTCAGACACAACTTCTAGATTTTTTATTTTTTTTATTTTTAATGTTAGCACATTTGATGATAGCTTCGCATTCCTTGCTGCGTAGAAGATGAAAAACATTTTGGGATGTGAACTTATAATCTTTACTCGAGTAAATACAAAGATTGAAGATCTACAATTTTTAAATAGAATTTTTAAATACAACTAGATGATTTATGTATTATTCTAAAAGAATAATCTTTCTTTTTTTGTAAGCAAAAAATTATCCGTTTGTAAAGTAGAAGTATTTCCATATTTATTATCCAATCATTGCTACAGTTAATCCATTTTTTATTTGATCTTAAAGTGCATTTAGAAATTGTTATCATTTGACATATCCCTTTACAAATATATATGTTTTCTTGTAAAAAAACTATTCAAAACAGGATTAGAAATTTTAAAAGTAAACGTCTTAAAAAAAAAAGAAGAAGAAGAAGAAAAGAAAACAGCAGGAATCGGAATAAGAACTTATTCGGGTGTTTATTTCACCTTGAAGATGTGCACTTTATGCCTGTCGTGAATCACAACATTTTATTTTTATTTTTTATTTTTTTGCTAAAGGAAAAGATTCTTGATATCGTGATTAGAATAATTAGTTAAAATTGTTTTTGTTATAACATGTGAGAGCTTTATATTGCAGCAATTTTTTTCTTTTTACTGTAACATGTGAGAGTTTTATACTATTTATAACTGAACTAATAGTTAGACCGTTTCTTGTCCAACAGTATTTTATCTCATAACCGAAACAAAAGAGCAAAGGAAAAATAATAACAATCTTCTGCTAACTATTTGCATATGCTACAAATTACTTTTGTTTGTGTGGAAAATGTGTAACAAGTGATAACATGTGCAAATCCATTGTCATTTTTTCCTTCAACCTAATAAGCTGTGATGTGGCATTGGTCTCGTCTTTGTTTTTGTTTTTGTTTTATTGGCTAATGATTAAGACATAATTATACAAAGAAAAAAAAAGACAATCATTTTTGTTGTGAGAAATCTACAAGTGCACAAAATCGTAGACAAGTAATAAAGAGCGAGTAGAGTATCGTTCCTATGAGGATTATGTTAATTTAGCTAAGTACCGAAATTGGTTAACTCTAAAATTATTTGAACAATCAAATATAAAATAAAAAATAACAAAACAAAAAAATATGAATGAAAATCTAAACAATAAAATACTAGGGCATCTGATTTCACCTAAATTAATCCTATTCAAATTATCTAATTTAATCAACTGATGTTTACTCCTATGCTGATAACAAATTTCTCTTAAGTGGTCATTATTCTTTCTCAAGCATTAATAATTTATCCCAGTTAGCAAATTTTTTACATCTCTATGGAAACTTCAAACTTACCAAGATTCATTAAGAATAAAAAAATTATAATGTTACACAAGTCTCATAAATATCTCTATCCTATGATGATCTCATGGCATTCAATCATGGTCTAATTTAATTATCACTTCTCAGCCTCAAAGTAAAACACAAATCATGCAAAAGGTGCGCAAAAGATTAGATCAAACGCCCAACATAGATAATGAATAAACATCAAATTGAATTAAATTAAATAAAACTGAACATTTATAATCCGGCTACATCATAGCCCTAGAAAAAGGAAAATTAGTTGTTAATGAAACCAAAAACAATCCTAAATAATATCTTAAACATGATGAGTGAAGGAAAAGAACTGTGTTTGGATGTGAAGATGATTTTCGTCTCCGGATTGCACTGTTCTTCTTCTCCACAACAGTAAGTTCTCCCCTCTTGTCTATAGTTTTTGCCTATTAAAATTCATTCTCCAACCCTTCATAATGTTCAATTTATAGGCTAGAATTTAGAAGGGCAATTTTGAAACGAAATTACACTGAAATTTGAATTAGGATCACAATGGCGCATAGGCTCGATTTTTTGGTGCCTGGGCTTCATTACGACGCCTAGGCGCTAAGATTGTAGCACCTAGGCGCTATATTTGTGTGACAACCCGTCTTTTTTAAGTTGTAATAAACCTTTTTCTTACTTACATATAGGCGAAAACTTAGGAACATTTTTTTTTCACATACAGATATTAATATCTTTTGAAACACAAACATATACATATATTTTCATAAGCAAACTTTCTTTTACAACACTATTTGCCAAGTACCTTTAAGAGAGGTTTTTGTCTTACTTACTATATTACAACTTTTATATACACGTTTCAAAATAACTTAAAATGTACTACAGCAAAAATACAACAGCAGCGGAATTCATACCCAATCTGCACACTAATCATCTCTCCTCCCGCTCATCAATAAAATTATTCTGACCTTCTTATGGGAATATTTACAGAATGAAACACTTAATGAGCTTACGCCCAGTAAGTCTCATATTGCCCACATGCACATTCAATAAAATGTATGATCTAGTTATGCTTTCTTATAAACCTTTTTTATCATTATTATTTCTTATCTTTAACTAGGGCCCAAGTATTTGTACCATTGCACACATAGGTCTACGTGACACCGTGGCCATACTATATCCTTAAACTCCTTTTGAGTCAAGAGTTGGTATGACACTTTCCTTAATTTCTGGTGATATATTTACCAGTCCAATTATTATGGTTATTATACCATGCATGAAGTGATAATCACATGTTATACACAAACATAAATACCTTTGTACAACATGATACGCACAGGTACATGCTTTATATGCACACAGGTATACATTAATATACACACAGGTACATGACATATTGTACACATAAGTACTTAATTGTATACTCACAGGTACACATTAATATACTTATAGGTATTCATATTATAGCATACACACAGGTATACATATACATACTTCACATTCTCTACCTACAATTCCATAAGGTAGGTAAAATGGGTAATTACTTGATTCGAATGCTGGGCAAGTCAACCTTAGTTTCTCTTTCCTAGACTTCTAGGATCCTGTTGGCTAATTACAAAGCTATTAGTCAAATTTCATTATGTTTCAATACAAATGATCGTTAATTAATAAATTGAGTTGTATAACTGTATACAACTCCGAGAAACACTGGTTTTTCTTACTCTACCCTATCATCTCTAACGAAGGGCAAAAATTTTTCTAATCATTCGTTTTTCCCTTTTGAAACATTTCGGAACGGTTCGAGTTATTTGGGCAACATGACGATTTTGCCCTCCATAGACCTACTAACTTCCTAAGCTCGTTTTCGCTATTCTAATAGAAGTAGTTATATATCTATCTTAGAATAATACCCTGGGGTGTCGGGTCTTCTTATTTCACATTGATGCCCCATTTTAGAAAAACTTTGTAGTTTTGCCCTTAACTAAAAATTTTGACAATTTTATCTCGGGGACTGAAATTAATCTTTTTAAACCATAATTTTCTATTTTTCACAAGGATCATTTTGCTTAAAGTACTATACCCTAAATCCTTTTGAAAATGACATTTTGCCCTTTTAAACTTTTTTCCCAATTTTAATAAATTCTTGAAAAATTAAAATCTCTCCAACAGTTGAGATTTTAAACAAACTGTCAACCATGGCTAACAGTTTGGTCAAGATCTACAAATTTTGTATTTTAAATTTTTTGAAATTCTCACTGCACAAGGGTGTTTTTGGGCATTTTTTAATTCTACCGAGAGAAAACTTTTTCTTACAATTTAGTCCTTGGGTTATTTTTGTAAAAAATCCATTTTTAAACAGCATATCTACCCCTGTGAAGGCAGTTTCAACCCTTGTCTAAACCATTTTTATGCCCAATGTCCATTTTTGCAAAACTAACATTAAAATTACAAAAATAACCTATTTTTGCATAAACCAACTCTTTTCACATTTTAACCCTATTTCCCACTCATGCATCATCACAAACCTTAGAATCAAGTAACACACCATAATCTAATTTAGATAAGTAGAAGCCACACTCAAAAGAAAATCAAACAAAACAAAACCACTATAGAATCAAAGTTTGAAGGCTAGATTTTTACCAAAGAAGGACAGATATTTTTCGGGTTGTGATAACTTGCTCGTGGATTCTTTTTTGAACTGGCGCCTAGGCGCCCTCTCTGTAACGCCTAGGCTTCAAAGTAGCGCCTAGGCGCCAGGATTGTAGTACCAAGGCGTTATATTGGTCTTCTAAATGGTGCCTAGGCGCTATGCTCTTGGGTTTTTTGTGTGAAACTTTATCTGTAGCAACGCTTAGGCCTACAATAGTTGGCGTCTAGGCTCCATTTCACCCCTAGTCCACTTTTGCTTAATTTGCAGTCTGCTTTGCCCCGCGCTTTGCCATTATGTATCGTTTTCCTTCAAAATCTATAAAAGAACATAAAACACTATTAAATTCTTATAATTTGCTCAAAACTAACAAAAATACTAAGTGAGAATCATCTAATTATTTAGCCTAAAACTAACTTATCAATTTTCTTGTTTTCGGCACGTGACACGCCATTGCATTTTTGCTCAAACATGTTATTCAATCACAACCAGCATTTTGCATTTTGAATGAAATACTTGCATGGTGAAGCCACTCAAGATGCTCTATCATTGTATCATACGCTAGAGTTGGTTTTTCAGTAGTGTTGTTGGTAACTTTTTGTGCTACAGGTCTATGGCCTTGATTGATCGAAGTTATTTATCAATTGTAAAGATGCAGTCGAAAAATCATATGTGTGTTCGATTGTTGATATACTATTTAGGTTTTCCATTATTGGAATATGACCCATGTTTTATCCCTTGTGCATTTTATTAGAACATGATTTATACTTTTACGGATTTTATTAGAACATGATTTATACTTTTGTGCATTTTATTCGAAATTAATGGTGGAACCGATGAGTGGCCAAAGTTAAGCGTCTTGTAATGTAAGATCCTTTGAATAACTATTATCTGTGGGAAACACTCTCACGAGTTATTAGCCAAGCAAGGCATGGAAAAAAGAAAGAAAAAAAAGTATTTTTTTTCTCTCCTTTTCTCGTTAGATGTATCTCATAAAGTTGCATGCTATTAGATTTCATTGCTGCAGTCCCATGAATCATCAATAGGCAGATCAGGAACTGAGATAGTGTGCATGTCAGTTTTGCCATCTAATGCCTTGTGACGGACGTGTAAGCGATGTTTTCAGCTTTATCCATATCTTTTAACAAAATAGTTCACCAACACATGATTTTGGTGCAGTGTTTTGCAATGTGGTCTCCAAAACACTCTCACTTTCAACTTCAATTTCAAGGTGTCATTAAAACTTGGGGGAAAAAAAAAAGCTCTTATGCCAATATACCATCTTCCTATGAGAAAAAAAAGCGTTATTTAGATATCACTTGATTGTTTTGACAAGGGAAAAATTTTCCCTCTTTACAAAAAAAAAAAGTTGGAATTTTAGACCCTTTTAAAGAAATGGGAATTCCTTATTATGCGCTTTTAGTTTTGGGTTTTGCACCCAAGTTGCATTCTAGATCAAAGTTAGAATTTAGTCCCTCTACAATTCATACTAGAGGTTTGAGATGGACACATGATAAAGACAAGTAACCTGTGAGAGGAAAGTCTTCAACAGAATGAAGTTCATATAGCCCCGTTGATGAGAGTGAGAGAAAGGGAAAAATAGTATTTTTTTTGAGAAGTATAAAATTGAGCAGAGCTAGCAATAGGGGGACATAACTATAATACAAATTGATTTTGAAAGGAAACTTCACATCCTTGAATAACCTCTGTGGTCTTCATATTGCTCCATGAACTCATCATTGAACTTCTTGAAACTCTCCATGATCGCCCGCATGTCTTCCTCCGCCGGTAAGATGGTTGTCCTCAAGTGGAACACCCTGCATTGTGGTAAAGTAAACCAATCAGAGAATGACATGCTTGAGCTGCTGTTGAAGAAAGGCATACAAGCTTTTTTTTTTTTTTTTTTAATTTATATACAAAGGTGGTATATAAAATGTACTAACAAGTAAAGAGAAATTACAAACATAGCATCTAGATTTCTAGTCAAGGGCAGATTGGAGAAGATTTAAGTATAATTTATTACCCTTCTTTCTGCCCAAACCCTGAACCAGGAACGGTGGAGATGCCAGTGGCTTCCAATAGCTTGAGGCAGTAGAACACATCTGGAACTTTTCCAGCCCTTTTAGCAGCCTCGATGGCTTTCGGTGGTAAACGAATTTGAGGGAAGGAATACATGGCACCTAAAACGAAAATTTCAAATTGTAATTACCCCACTAGATATTGAGTGAAACCTTGAGAAACTCCTTTAAAAAAAAATCGTGTGTAGAAACTTGTTACCTTCAGTGAAATTACAGACTACATTTCTGCAGTTGTTAAATCCATCAGTCATTATCCTTGCTCTTCTCCTAAGTGATTCAAGGATCCCTGTGCTGCTCATTTTTCATTATAAGTCAAATTATAATTAGTTGTGGCTCGAACAAAATAGCTGTTTGATATCACGGAAGATTAATGCAACAAAGTTAAGATCATATGATGTCTCATAGACTTCGAAAATGAAAAAAAAAAAAAAGAGAGAGAGAGAGAGATGGGGAGGTTTAATTGGTTCTTTATAAACAAAAAAGAAAATTGTTATGATTTTATCTATAAGGAATTCTACAAGAAGATAACAGTACATTTTGGATAAGCTATTTATGGTTCAACGATCAAACTTTGGAATGCAAAACTATTTATGGTTCGTTTCTATTTGATAAACAAGAGCAAAATCAGTAACTTATATGAAATTGAATCTCAGCTGGCATACCTTTCTCTAATATATTGCTTGTATGAAATATCACCAGGTTTGGGCGGGTTGACCATCAAACCCATCTGAAAACAGACAGAGAAGTGGTGAATTTCACAGACATAATGGTTTTGAACAGACATAGGCAAATATCACGATTTCGATCTCACTCACAAATATCTGTGCAGGAACATTTGGACTCAGAGATATTGAGGAAACCTTGTAGATCTCATCAACTGTCTGCACAGCAAAACATGAAATGAAATGGAAATGAACATCGGTGGTTTAAACAGAAGACAATTTTAAGGATCCTGACCAGGTGTGAATTTCACTCTACACGTAAGAAAAGTGTTTTATTAGAGGAAATTGAAATAAATAGAAACAAGTAATAAAATTTTCATATTGGCTAGCAATTATAACTTTTGAGTTGACAGGATGCGGGTTATCTCAACCTTAACATTTTCATTTAACTTTTCCATATTAATTCAGAGACTTCTTAGCTCACTGAATTCCCTCTCAAGTCTAGTTCCTGTATTGTTTCTATCGTCATGGAAATCAGACAAATGATATCTCAAATGTCTAAAATCCTCACATATTAAGAAGTGTAAACACCATTTGATGATGTATGGAGATGCGAACCTCTGGAGGAATGTTGGTCATCTCAAAATATCCACCACGCTGACCGCATTCACCCCAATATCCTTTGGACACAGTGTGGAAAGAAATGAGCTGGACCTCCTTGCTTATTGGTGACCCCATGTCCAGCAAAACCTTTGATTTTTATCAGAATAGGAAACGAAAAAAAAAAAAATTAATTTAAGCCATGAAACAAGCAACCACTCTTAAGTTAGCTCTAATGTCGCAAGACTCTTTACCTTTCTTGAACTGATAAAGGGACGCTCGTCCTGGTATATATTCTGCTGATAAACCTCATCTCCAAGCAATACTAGGTTTTCTTGGTAACAAAACTTCAATATCTCTCTCAAATTGGCTTCACTGAGACATTGACCAGTAGGGTTTCCAGGGTTTATGATCACCATTGCTCTCACCTGAGTATAATTCATTCTAGATTTAGGAAAGTATTGAGCACACAAAAAATGAGTAAATGGACAAAAAACTGTTTAAAGATGAAGAATAGTCACAACGGGACACTAGAATTTAATGGCTAATTCATTTTATCTTAGGCTATGCCAAGAATACTCACTGTTATTCCCTTGGAGCGAGCCTCTGCAATCGACTGTCGAAGGTCATTAACATCAAGACCCCAATTTGCAGTTTCCTCTAGGTAATATGGAACAAGAGAACCGCCATATAGGGTTATTGCAGCTGAGTAGAGTGGGTATTGTGGGACTGGAACCAAAACCTGCAAGAAAATAAGCGAAGCGAATGTAAATGGAGACAGAATTCCCACATGAGAAATACTTAACTAAGCCAAGAAGAGATAATTTATGAAAGTAGATAACAGATTGGCAGTTACCCCATCTCCTGCACCACGAATGATTGTGTTTAACATCTGCATCACACCTTTGCTAGCACCATCCGTCAGAAATATGAGTTCAGGGTCGCTGTTGTTCCAAAAAAAAATAAAAATTTGAGTTTACAAGTTGAGAACCAAAGTTAACAACTCTATTGTCTCAAAGAAATTAGCAAGGACAAGGTTATGACCTCGGATATCCATCACGCCTTCCAATGAACTCCGCAACTTCCTTCCTGATCCCCGGAAGGCCTCGGGAATCACTGTAGGCACCTAGTTAAATGAAGATGACAAACACGATTTACTTTTGACAACCCAATAGAACAGTTTCAAAACTACTATCCATGCACACAAAGATCAAGACAAATAACTCAAAGACAAATACATGATAGTAAAAGAAAACAGGAGTTTAGAGAAAAGAGATACCTAGACCACCGGAAGTTAAGGAGAGATAATATTTAGCTCTTGCAATTGCATCAGCAGGGAAGACAAGTCCCACATTAGGATCATCTAAAAGAAATGGAGCTTGGCACAGAGCAACCACCTGCAACAGCCGTTTATTTGGTCAAACACCACACCAATCCTGTACACAAGACTCGCACCAAATATTTTTGCAACTCCGAAGTACCTGGCGAGGGAATGTCAGCGGCTTCTGTCCTAGAGCGTGAGGGTTCCCAACATTTGTGAAGATGATC